>WBMY01008420.1:119217-242973 GCA_013397315.1 Donacobius atricapilla
ACTTAAGAAGTCACTCTTCCTTTTCTGACTTTGGTATCTTCATATTGTTCCTTTACATATCTCCAGTTTGGCCTTTCCGCTCTCTTTGAGAAGGGTTAGAGTTTTAAAAAGTCTCAGTCTGTGTTAGGAAATATTTCCTGCCTGGGCCTGCAGATGGTCACGTGATCTCTGCCTGGGCAGCAACTGCAAAAATCTTGAATCCATGCCGATGGGGAAGGCTCAGAAATGGTGGTCAGGGTCTCCTACATGGCTGGGCTTCTCTCTCCCCGCCACCTCTCAGTCTTATGGGGTGGGTCTGGCCCAGTCTGGGCTTGGTGCTGCTTTCCGGGGGTCGAGGGGACATCTCCCTCGGCGTGGGGCAGGCCTTAGGAACAGCTGGATGTTAACAGCTGTGATTTCCCCTTCCCTGCCGGCATCCACCAGGCTTGGGGGCCTGGCACCGCTCAGCCAGGGCTGCTCTGTCCCTGCTGACAGTCACCAGCTGGGCAGCCCAGCTGGGCTCCCCCAGGGCCAGCCCCATCCCAGCTGCCCCGTCCCAGCCTCAGGGGCAGCAGGACCTAAGCCAGGCCCTGCTGCTGCCCAAACGGTGCTACCTCATGGCAGGCTCAGCGCGAAAGAGAGTGGCCTCCCAAAACCCACCTGAAGTTAAGCTGTGTGTCCCAGAGGTGTACACTTGTATCTGATTGGCCAATCTGGCTGTCAGTTTTAAAGAAGATTACTAATTGGGTTTTTACCATTCATGCCAAACCAATGCATGAAGTTATAATGAATATTTTTCATTTTTGCAACCAGTTTTCAGATTTGCATTGGTAAGTGTTGTTGGTACACAGTTGCAGTTTTTAAGATTCTATCAGTTCTATGTTTTGTTTTTTCCAGATCACAGTTAACAGAACACTACTTAGGCAAATATTTCACTGTATACTGAAGTCTATGCTAATCCATATTGTCCACTGAATCTTATATTACTGATGTACGTTTTTGCATCAAACATATGTTAAGCATACGGTTGGATCAAGGTTATACTAAGGTATATAAATCTATTTCTAAGAAACCCTTCAGAATCCAATCCAGCAGCAATCATACAAAATTTCTCTCATAGGCTGTTGATACAACAGTTATATCAAAAACGTGGTAAATTTTTTTTCCTTTACCAGCATGCCTTAGGTAGAGAGATATTTTACAATTTCTAACAAAAAAACCCAGAATCAAGGATGATACAAAAAACAAGTATTCATTTTCTGTCATGTTTCATGAACATACCTAGTGAAATCACTTTCAAAAACAGCCTGTTTACTAAGTGGTTAATAATCTATGACTGAGAAATTATAAGCTTCTAGACATAGACTGGTCTTGGTTTAAAAAAAACAAAATAAAGGTTTGTGTCTCATTTGCTTTCCAAACATTCATGATGCCTTCTTGACTAACCCTCACTTACAGCTGTGTAAACAACAGCCATTTAAGCTGCTGAACAATGGGAGGAGAAACCAACACATCATATGTAAAATGAGAATAAACAAGTACATGATGAGACTATCTCCCTCCCAGGGCAGCTTCTGGTGTTCTTTCTCTGTGATGAAGACTTGGCTTTGATTCAGTTAGACAGATGGCAAATGGCCAAGGAAAATGTATAAATTGGTGACTGAAGTACTGCTCTCTCACCTTGGAATGGCAGATTTAGTTCAGCTGCATTTCTGTGACATGATAGTCTTAATATAGTTCCTATTGGATAGCAAGTGATACCACAAAACCACCTCAATTGATGAAATTCGACACATTATAGAAAATTGTAATAATCAGATGAGGGTTGACCACAGGCTAAACTAACAAAGTGAAATAAGCAGCCAGCTGGGTGTATCCTTCAATGTACAATTTAGTTATATTGGCAAAACTGCAAAGCCTTGCAGGTGGCAATGTTATACTAAATTTGAAAGGAGGTGTCTGCCAGCCCCTCAACCTCCCAAAACTAGTCACTTTTCTGAGGAAAATAGAAATAAATCTAATTGTCTGTGTCTAATTAGAAACCAAAAGAACTATTACACATGTTCATACTATTGAAGTGCAATAATAGGCAACCCATGCTGACATTTTTAAATCTGCTTTTCTCCAAATGGATCTAGTATTTGCAGGCCCAGTAAAGTTGCCTTACTCCATCTGCTTTGGGGAATGTGAGCAGGCAATGATAATAGGATTGAAAGAGCTAGAGTTCATTTAATTCCTTCAGCATTTGTTGGACATCACTATACTCAAGCTCTACCTCACAAACACTTTTTAAGTGGGATCTTAAAACCCACCCAGAGTTGCTTGCCTCATGTTTCAAAGGTGATTCACTTTTTTTCCCAGGTTCCGGCCAAAGCTCTCTGTTCAGGCAGGCTGGTCATCTTCCCTCCTGTCCCATCTCTCAGCACATAGGGATGGCCTGCTCCTGCTCCTTTGAGATTTTCTTCCTAAAGCACATCCAGCCCTCCTGGACTCTTTTGCCCTTCAGGATTGCTGCCTTTGGGAGTCTCTCAGCCAGTCTCCTAAAGAGGTGGAAGTCTACCTTTTGGAAGTCCAAGGTGGCAGATCTGCTGGCACCCCTTACTTCCGAAGAATCACAATCACTATCATTTCCTGATTGCTTTTCACAAGACAGCCTCTGACCATTGTATCACCCGCCAGTCCTTCTCTGTTCACAAACAGCAAGTCCTGTGGGGCACCTCCCCGGGTTGGCTTCCTCTCCAGATATGTCAGGATGTTCTCCTCCATGCGCTCCTGGAATCTCATAGACTGCTTCTTCTCTGCTCTGTTGTATTTCTAGGAGATGTGTGGTATGCTGAAGTTTGCCACAACAATAAGGGCCAGGGATTTCAAGACTTATCCCAACTGCTTATAGAATATTTCTTCTGCCTCTCCATCCTGGCTGGGTGGTCTACAACAGACTCCCACCAGGATACCTGCCTTGTTGGCCTTTCCCCTGATTCGTACCCATAAACACTCAACCCTATCGTCATCATCGTTCATCTCCAGACAATTGAGACACTCCGTAACACACAGGACTACCCCACCGCCTCTCTTTCCGTGCCTATCTCTTCTCAAGAGTTAATACTCCTGAGAGTATAAATTGCAGTTTACTGCACGTTCATTGCAGTGCTCCAGTTGTGCCAGTTATCCCATATGTTTCTGATAGCAACTCTGTTACAGTTTTCCTGCTGCACCATGAAACCAGCATTTGTTCAGTAGCATCTTGAAATGCACTGTCACTCTATAAAGTAGAGGTTCTGATTCCTGCCTCAGTAGCTGTGTCCCTTGAGAAATGTCTCATTCTTGGCTTATTGGGGAAGAGCCTGGGTAGAAATTAATGAAATGTCAGAGTGAAAAATCAGCCAACATGCAATAATTTTAATAGGTTTTTTGTGGGTTAAACATTTGTTAAGTAAATGTTATATTTATCTAGAGATAATGTTATATTTATATTTACCTAGAGAATTTCTCTAGATAAAAAGGAAATTAGCTAGTCACCTCAAGATTTATCTATCTCAAATTTCTGAATGAAGTTTTGGGTTTGATTAACAAATGTAAGTATATGTAATTTTAGAACTTGGTTACTTTACTGATAGCCTGTGAAAAGTTTTTCATATCGATCAAGTGTGAGTAACAATTTTATGTACTAGTTCCCACTTCTGAGCCCTTGATGATAATTTTTGTGAAGTGAAATGTTAGGTAGACAGAGTTTTGCAAATATAGAAGCTTTAAATAGCTATTTTTTTTCAAAATTGCTTCTTGGTGGACTTTAGGAGTGCCTTGTTTTTGAAAGGTCTTTGACTGTTATAGTAATAGGGTATTTATTGGATCTATGGAACAGAGTCTTTTGCCTCCAGTCCTTATCAATATTCTGAGAGGACTCCCTCAGTGCTTAAGGCAATAAATCTGCCTTCTTGGCTGGATTACTATTTTAAAGTAAAATACAGAGTCAGTTAACTTGACATCTGTATTGTATTCCTCTGTTTACCATGGAGTCAGTAAGTTCTTTTGCAAAAATCATAAAGGGCATTGTATTCAAATGTGGAGCATGCTTTTTTCCCAGTGAAATTAAGAGGGGCTGTAAATGCTCATTCTTTTGAAAACTGAGTCTTTTCAGTCCATGCCTTAGCTCCTTTATCTGAAAAAATGGGGTTGTAATATTTGCTTACCTCTGCGAAGAGCTTTTGAAGAGCATCCTGTCAGTAGCTGGGCGTGGCCATTAGTAGCAGAACATGGGAGCAGGTACTACATGTATTGCTTGAAAATGATAGAAGTGCGAATTGGAGGAATCCTTTTATGGTCAAGTTGGAGAACAGGTCTGAAAAAGCCAAAGGAAAGTCACTGACTTCCATCATTCTTTCTAATGTCAAAAAGTTAAACCAAAATCTGTACTTAACCATTTTCTTCTCTGCTCTTTTGACCTCCTGGAAAAGTGACTAATTTCATGTGTCATCTTGTGTGGTTTATGTTTTCTTTTCTGCCTTAGAAATGCCAATAGAGACGGATCAACAGGAAGATGGAAAGAAGGAGTGCTACTACAATCTGAACGATGCTAATTTCTGTGACAATGTGCTTACATCCAATGTAACCAAACAAGAATGCTGCTGTACCTTGGGTGCTGGTTGGGGTGATAACTGTGAAATCTTCCCATGCCCTGTCATTGGAACTGGTAAGAGGAGGCCTTCTGTCCCTTTGCAAGCTTTTGAAGCATTGTATTTATGTTTACAGAGTGTGCTTTGCCTTTAGAGAAGGCTTGCCCATTAAATCCCATATTCTGTAGTATTTAGTCATGACTTATCCATAGGAACCCTCCACAGAGGAAAGGGTGATCAGAATAATCCATACCTAGTGTAAATCCATTGGCTTCCTTGCAGTTACCCTAGGGGTAAAAAGAGCCTGTTACTGAACAGCGTTAACTCCAACTGATTTTAAGCAAATATAGACTCTCATAAAGGGTTTTTGCAGATGCTATGGTAATATGTTAGATTTTTTCCACAAGCTGGAAAACAAAGGTAACCATTACAACATTTTTGAGGCTGCAGCTATTCTTTGTAATGCTGTTTCTACAGCACTAAAGCTTAGCAATATATATTATGGCATTAGTTTTGCATTTTGCAACTTACTGAACAATTCAGTTAATAATGTTCTCTGCAGACAATTGTTTTACCTCTAAATGTTAAACTAGACAACAGAGGAATGTGATATTTGTGACAAATTTTGAAAACAGTACTTGAAACATAAACAGGGATTGCTGAAATTCAGAATCCAGCTGGAAGAGAACCACATAAGAAAGAACATGCATAAAGTTTTTGAGATTAAATGCTAAAGATCACTTTTCACAGAAATGCATTGTCATGTTTAATTCTGGTTTTAACTATACCTTAGAATCAGGCAAACTGAAATGAAGTGCATAATAAAAAAAGGGGCCTCTCTGCTTGGATAGGTTGGTTTGATTCTGTATAGTCTCCAAGACACTTGAAGTAATTTCTCTCTGTAATGCACACCATGTTCTCCTGTTGCAGTCAATTAGTGTTTTTCCTGTATGAGGACTGAAGAATGTGGACAGGGGTTTGTATCTCAGTTGGAGTATGCCTGGATTACAGCTTGCAGCATAGCTCAGAGAGGCCCATGCTAGCTTTAATTAAAATAATTTGGCTACTGGTATTGTTGTAACTGCAGTGCACCATGAAACCTGATAAGGATGACATTCTCCTGCCAAAAAGCAAAAGAAATGAGTTTGCCTGGAGCTCTGTGATGCTGTGGGCACAGTAGCAAGGTTTGTGAAAGCTAGCTTGGCACACTGAGAGCAGGGGAAAGTCAGGCTGTGGCATTTAACATACTCCATAAAACTAAAGGTGTGTATGATTACCTGATAGATGCAAACAAGGCAGCTATCTCAAAGTACCCTGAAATATGTGTAACACTACATATGTGAATACCTTTTTAACAACATAATTGTTTGCTTTTTTCCTCTCCCAGCTGAATTTACTGATTTGTGTCCTGAAGGAAAAGGTTACATTCCCTCTGGAGAATCATCTTACGGGCTTCTTGCTCAGAATTACAAAGGTCAGTACTGACTTGTATTAAGTTTAATTATTTCAGAAGTTCTGGTAGTTGATTGACTAGAAATGTGAGCCAGGAATGTAAACATACCAATTCAAATTTTATTAGGTGACAAAAACAATTTGTAGTATGAAACATTGCTAAAAATCATCACTTTACAGGTTGTTAAGAATGTCAATTACACAGTCTCTGTAATATTCTGGTGTAATTTCTACTAAGTGCTATATACTGTGAGAATAGATGCTGTGACCACAAACCACAAATACTCATTTACATATGGAATATAATGCCAACTTAAATTTGTAAATATATGTATAGGGAGTTGGAAGAGAGGAGAAAGTTTTGTTGAACATTTGGCCTGCAAGGGAGAATGAATATAAAAAGTGAACAGAAGTTGAGCAATGATATTTTCATTACAGAACTTCATGGAATAATTACTGGTGGTAGACCAGTAGTGGTAAAGAAATCAGAGTGATAGAAGTTAGTGAATGTGGGTGGGAGGGAGCTGGCATCACCAAGAAGGAAAAGGGAGACCAACAAAATTTCTTTACAGGTTTGAGAAATAGCCATCAATATTTTTAAGACTGTCACAGAGCTCATCTTAAAGTCTCAGAGAGTATTTTTGTCCAGGGATTGTTTAAGGGTGTTGTTTGTCTTTACAGAGCTAAGATTTCTGTATATATTTGTAATGGGGGTTTGGAACTTGCTGTGTGTGCAGCATATCCAAATGTGTCTCAGATAAAATCTGTGTTATTTTTGTGCTACCTAAGGGTTGATAATATCTCTAGCTGCTATAAATACTGAAATGTGGAAATAGTTTATCTGAAAATGTCTTCCACAAATTTCTGCCATAAGACTTTTTCCCTTACCAGTAAATTTATGTTGTAAAACCTTGGGAGTGGCACAAAGGACAAACATTAAATAGATAAATAACTTTTACTAACGTGCTCTTTTGGTAATGTGATCTTTCTCTGTTACACTAATTTAAATGTTACTATTGCTTTTGTCCACAAGCTTCTGCTTGTAGGAGCAATTCCTATTTTCTTATTGGAATTATCTGTCAGAATTGAATAGCCTGCTAGCCTTCCTTGTCTTTGCTTCCAGGCTTTCCCATTTTTCTCCAGACACAAATCCGTGTTCCACAGGAAAAAGACAGATGTGAACATCACATTTCCTATTAATCTTTGCATTGTTCTTTCTGCTAAACTGTCAAAATATTTAATGTTTGTAGCCACTTAGTGGCTGGAAGAGTGAATGGAAAAATAAATAGTTTTCTAGATCTTTCAGTTCTTCTGGAAAAAAGGAAGCATTTGAATGATCCACCTTTAAAACTACTGTACAGCTGGAAATGACAGCTTTGAGATAAAATCTGTGTTGCCCCAGAACAAATGGGGAGTAAATATATAGAGGACAGTGGATTAAAACAATTGGTATTGAGAGAAGAATGACCTACTTTAAGTTGTGCTTTTTATTGCCATTTTTACTACCAACCTAGTTTTAACAGACTACTCTAAGTAGGTCTAGCAAATGAAAAGTAGGCTGGAAAAAAGGAAATGAATGGAATTCCAACAGTAACAAATACATAAATACGAGACTGGGAAAAAATGAGTACAACTGTGAAAAGCTATATATGAGCTGGCATATATTTTCCATGAAACCTCCCTGAAAACATTTAGCCTCATTTGAAAGCGTGGTAGATTCTCTTTGTCAGCCATCACTAGTTCTGTAGTGATTGCCGCCCTGTGTTCAGTCACAGACACAATTGCTCCTATGTGGGAGAAGTCTCCCCTGAAGTTGTGCTTTGAGAAACAAAGCCATGAGCAGTGCTGGTAGGAAGATTTCCTACCGTGCACAGCAGAGTCACCAAACTCTGTGCAAAGAGAAGAGCAGTCACATAGTGCATCCATAAGCATAACTGCTTAGTTAGTTTGGTAACCAGATGATGTGCTTAAATTATGGTGGGAATACCTTCAGTAAAGTAAATTATATGGGAAAATACAGGCCGTATTGTTCATCTGTTTTGCATGGAGTTAAGAGCAATGGAATGAAAGGGAAACTGCAGATTATTCCAGTCTCTGTGTGCCATGAAGCTTCATTCTGACAAGGGTAAGTAACAGTCCACCAAGCTTTCCTTTTTTATTCTGGCTGCACAACCTCTTCCACACCAGTTGTCTGAGGGTTTTGGTTTTTTTTTTTTCCTTTGGTTATCTGTTCTCCTGGGATTTTCTGTTTAAACTGAAGTTTGCTTGAACAGAGGAGTGTATAGGATTTATTAATCTTGCTTGTCTACATGGCATCATAATAACAATGGTGACACAGCCTTTAATGTTTTCTCCCCAGATGCTGATGAATGCCAACTCTTTGGACAAGAAATTTGTAAAAACGGCTTCTGTTTGAATACGCAGCCAGGTTATGAATGCTACTGCAAACAAGGCACATACTATGACCCTGTTAAGCTCCAGTGCTTTGGTAAGTTTATTTAAAGTGGTCTTGTCACTATAATGATATGCAGATGGGCAAAACAAGCATACTCGTACAGCAGGATTCCCATCAGAACTGTGGCATTCCCAGTAAGGGGAGAAACACTGGGCCTCTGGACTCCTGAGCAGCTTTGTAAGACACGTTGGGTCATTTCCCTTCCTTCTATTTGGCTGAGCAGCAATTCTGGATGACATAGCTGTGGCATGTAGAGCAGAGTTTGCTTTATTTGCCTCCTTTTTCAGCAAATTACTCCCAGGAGTTTGCACCTCCAGAACAGACTTTTGTGCTCCTTTGAGTATATAGTCGAGAGCTGGTGCCAGCCTTAATGCAGGCAGCACAAAATGATCAGAAGGGGCTCTCTCCTTACATGCACACTGCTGCTTCACTCTGCCAAGGCACAGTTTAGTCTTCTGTTCTTTGTATATGGGGTGAGCAGTGAAAATCTGTATGTTGAATCTCACCTTTAATTTGGTAAGTGTTCTGGGTTTACTTTACTAATTCAAATTAACACAGTTTGTTTCAAGGACAGATATTTTCCACAAGGAGTTAATATGCAATGTGAAATTACAGTTGAGGTCATTGATAAGCCCAATTTAGCCTGCACAACCTTGTACTCCCTTGGTTCTGGTATTCAACTGAAAATTACTCATGACCATGACCCTGGCTTTTGCTTTGTAAGCAGGGAACTCTGTATAATGTGCAGAATAGCATAATGAAAGGAAGCTATTTTTGCAACTGCAATAAGAGAGCCTTTTACCTTGAGATTCTATGATTATTCTTTACGAAGGGTGGGACTTTAGCTGATTAAATGTAAATTATCTAAAGTGGCCAGCTCTTCCCTTTGAGCTTAATTTCAGCTTTTGCGTTCCAAGATAAACTAAGAAATATAACCACCATGGCTAGGTAAGGTGATCCCTTCTTCTGACAAGCTCATGAAGAATCACTAAGAGTATGCCCACCTCTAATGCCTGCTGGTATTGTCTTAAAGAGAACTGAATGTGGGAACGAGTGGCAGCCATACTGGGTGCAGGGTGTTCCTGGCACTGCAACCCTTCCAACAAGCCTCCTTATCCTCCCTAGTACTTCTCCCTACTAGCTCCCTAAGACTCGAGGATCAGAGGTCAGCATCCTTCAGATGTCTGTCGTTCTCCATGGGCATAGGCATGATTTTTTTGCCAGCAGTGGGTATTTGTGTAATATACAGAAGGCATGCAGTGAAGTCTGCTCCTAATATAGGAAAATAGAAACATAGATTAACGCAATGCAAATACTTTGTGCTGGCTCTCCTTGATACATTTCCTTCCATTTTAAAGACACGGATGAATGTCAGGACCCAAACAGCTGTATTGATGGCCAGTGCATTAACACAGAAGGATCTTACAACTGTTTCTGTACACACCCAATGGTTTTGGACGCAACAGAAAAGCGATGCATCAGACCAGCAGATTCGAGTGGTATGATCCATTATACATATTAATGAAGTGAGTACACCTCTACGAGGTGGTGCTGACATGGCTACAGACCCAAAGTCTAAGCTTAGACTGGGTTGTCCTTGGATGAGCCTGCTCTTCTGGAGGATTTTGGAAGGCAATGCTTGGACCGTCGTCTGTTGATCCAGAAGGCATCGTGATATAGGACTCCACAGTGCTTCACTTTGCCCATACAGACAGGACATTGCTGGAAGTATTGTGAGATTAGGCTCGGGCTGAGGAGTCTTCAGCCAGTTCACCAGCTCTGCGTCTGCCTTGTCCAGCCTTGTAGGTAATGAGGCACAGCTTGCTTGCTGTCTCAGTAAGGCTGGGGTTTGGCTGCAGGCTAAGTCTGGAGATTCAGTACTAGTAAAGTAAAATAAAAACAGGAATGACAGGATATAGGAGGAAATAGCTAAAATTGTATGTGTGCTTTCAGTTGTTTAACATTGAAGGTACATTGAGCTCACAGCTTCAAGCTGTGGTCTTCAATATCACTGTTAAAGTAACATTTTTGTGTGTTCTTTCAATTTCAGAAAAAAAGTTAGATACTGTGAGATTCTTAGAAACGTCTCAGAAATCCAGAGCATTATGCAGTCTGCACAGCTTTGTCTATGCCACTCATGTCTTCAAAAGAATTGTTACAATGGGTTTGATTTAATGCTGGCACTGTATAGCCATAAATCTGGACTTCTGGTTCCTGCAACTTGCAGTGAGTTTTCCTGAGATGCTTCTGTAAAAGGAAATGGGAATACAACTGAATGCCTGCTTTAGTCACTCCAAATTGTAAGGCTGATATTTTGAGGAGTAATGTGGTCACCCTGTTGCCTGGAACTGTGAAAGAACCACAGTGTTTCTATTGTTCAGTCTTCAGTTAAACAAACCAAGAGCAGGATTGTCCTTTGGGTTCATCTAGGATGTGAAGAGAATGCAAGAGCCCAGAGGATCTTCTGTCATAAGACATTCAGGCTGACACAGCACTGATCATCTCAGCCAGCACAAAGCACTCAAAGCCTTGTATCGCTACTGGCAATGTCCCCCCGCCCCCCCCAGAGGGGGAGAGGGCAGGCTGGTTCCTTTGCTGCCAGCAGAATTTGGAGCTGGTTGCAGAGACCCGCTGCTGCTTTTCAATGCATGTTCTGGCAAGCTCTTAGTAGAATAGGTATCTACGTTGTGATCACCTTCGTGCATTCAGAACTCAGTTTTGCTCTTGTGCAAGGTTTCGATTCTGTACTCACCCATGCATAATGTAAAAATGCAGTAAATGGATATGCACAGAACCTTGGTTTGTGACAACACTTATTTTTCCCTCTGTGTTGGAACAAAATCAAAACCTTACAGATGTCTTCACAAAACAATTGTGCTGAGGTTTTTACGTTCCAAGTGGAAGATTAAGTTTACAGTTCCTCTCCTGATCAGCAGTGATCAGAACTTGCTGGGACTGGGAATGGTTTCTTCTGAGATCTGTGTCAAAACTATTATGCCTCTGAAATATTCCAGCCTTGACAAAAATACAAATTTTTGTTAATGTTCATAAGAATGTGACAGTAGTTCACAGCAGTGTTCTGTCTCTAACAATAGCTGTAAGTGGATGATTAGAGACCAGGAGGGCCGATAAACAATACTTCTCTTCACCCTCCCCAGCACTCTCAGCCTCCAGCTATTTTCAGCTCAGGGGATTTCCTGAGACTGATGTAGTTTGTCTGTTTATTTAATGGGACTCTTCTCTTCCAAGTTTTGTCCAGTCTCCCAGGGAGCCTATGTAAAATTTTTGTTCAGCTCTGCTCTAGTTATAAAAGTTCTTTCAGATGCAATTGACAGCAATATAAGAAAAGCAAAATAACCTTTAAAGATCCATTGTGTGGATGGAGTTCCCCAAACATTCACCTCTCTCCCAATGCTGTTTTTTGTCAAGCTCTGTTAACTTCCATGGGAGCCAAACTGAATCCGTGTTAAGTATTCAGCAACGACTATGATTTAGAAAGATTTGGGTCTGGGGTATCCAACACAATGTGCTTTTAAATTGGCCTAATGTGACAACTCAGAACCTTTTAAGATTTTTCCAAAGCTGAACATTCAAGAGTGGAGCCACCTCAGGCACCTCAAAAAGGTCATGACTTCTAAGTTTAAATTTGTATTCAGCAAAATCTGTAAAGCTAAGCCATTTTTCTAATCTAAATTTATAAAATTTATCATTATACCAGTATCTTATTTAAATAACAATGCTGTGATGATGACCTAATCCTATCTTCTCCATCAGAACAAACTGAAGAAGCTGAGGTCTACCAGGACCTCTGCTGGCAGCACCTAAGTGACGATTTTGTCTGCAGTCGACCTCTGGTTGGAAAGCAGACCACGTACACGGAGTGCTGCTGCCTGTACGGGGAAGCCTGGGGCATGCAGTGCGCGCTGTGTCCTATGAAGGAGTCAGGTAAGGAAATGCACCGGTCACTTCTCGGAACGAAATCTGAAACACTTCTTCGCTTTAATCCCTTGCATCTGTACCTGTGCCAATAACTTGAGAAAGAACAAAAAACCCCTAGCCCCTCAAATGAAGGGAAATGGGTTGCCAATAAGGACTGAAGAATTTCCAGGGAATATAATTTAGTGTTAAAAAGAAAGCTGGATGTCGTATTTTTAAAAGATTATATTTTGTTTACAAGTTTGGAAATCAGATACTCTTCCACGATATTTCAGATAGAAGGTACTTCTGGTGATTACAAAAGCTGAATGGATACAGAGAGAAATTTCATTGACACACATTTATTTCTGGGGGCTGGAGAAGGGGCCAGTGGAAGCAGCATGGGTATATGTCATGCTGTGCCTGAGATACATCAGCCCTGGTATACACAGTCTGATATGATACTAACTTCTTCCTGCCCCCATATAAACTGTTCCAAGGTCTAGTTTGGATGCAGCTTTCTTACTACTAATGTGTCTTTCAGTGACGTATCTTTCCATGTAGGAATACCATCCTGAAGTGGTAAAGCATTTTATTCGTGAACATTCCTCAATTTTTACTTGGGTCTCTGTTACTCCAATGGTAATGTTGTGGCTAAAGCAATACATGTTTTACTTGTAGCAAAACCCCAGGAATTAAAAAACTGCATGGAGAAGCTCAGTGAAGCATTAATGTGGTTGTTTCTGTCTGCTTGGGTTGTATGCTTTTATAAATTACTTGCAAGGTCCCTGAACCTGTTCTTAGATAGCTTTACTTATTTGAGTTTGCTTTGGAAATGCAGCAACTGAAAAAAAAGCATCTGATTTTGATGATGTTGGCTGGAGTAACTGCTGGCTGATGCTTACCCCAGGAAGAGACTGAAGAAGAAAAACAGGGCATGACAGCTTGATTTATAAGATATGGAAATCTCTGAAATGTCTTTGTCAGAACAAATCTTATATGAGGACATCAAATTACTATACCTGCTAGAATAACAAATGCAGTGGAAAGAAATGTAATAGTAAGACAAATACAGGGCAACAGTAATTCTTGCTAATAGCAAGAATCATTGCTATGAACTGGAACTCCTCAAGTGGAAAGATTGAGCACATTAAAGGAGTTTTTCTTCATACAAAGTTTCTCACATGGTGAGAGTGACCCATCTGTGTCATGCAAGCATATAATCCTGAGACAGCAAAGAAAGCCATTCCTGTTAGAAAGAGTTAAATTAGGTACAAGATTTACTTCAGGAGATTTCTAGCTAGTTACATTTAAAGCAGGATAAATCTGAAAAGAAAGAGAGAAGGACCACCAACATGGTCAGGCAAAGAAAACCTGCCTCACAAGGGAAGATGAAAAATTCCAAACATAGCTGCAGAACAAAGGCTGCAAATTCTGAGACTCCTCTAGAGCACAATCATGGAGGATTCCCAGAAGCTTTTAATTTAAACAAAAGTGCTGATATGAGGGAAAATAATTGGAACTATTTCAGTCTGAAAATACTAGATGTATTTTGATCATTAGGAACACAGGATTCTGGAGCCTCAATCCTGCGCCAACAGTGGGGTGGAAATCCCCACTAGGTCTATGAAGAAAATTGAGAAATTCATTTAAGAATTTCATGGAGATTCCCAATGGATAACATCCTAAACATCATTTGGATGATCCTTAGTCAAAGCTGAAGACCATTATGTTGGATAATAAAGTCTTTCTCCCTCCAGACACAAGATAACTCTTATGCAATATTTCATTTGCACTGAGAAGTATCTGAAGTAACTGAAACTTTGATCCCAAATGCTTTAAATTATCCCTGTAGATTGGAACATAGTTAAAAATAAAAACATATTGAATGTTTATTGTGTCAGAACAAACATACAAGCTCTCATTTCTTAGTGGAGATGGTATGTGCTCATTTGTCTTCACATACATGTGTACTCACTCCCACAGAAACCTGGAAGCCTTTCTCTGTGTTCAGGAGCGTTTACCAAGGAAAATTAAAAGCTGACTGAACTGAATAAATGATTCATTTGACATGTCTTCAGTCTGCAGCACTTAAAGTGATATCACTGGCTCAAGAGAGTGCTTTCACACCTCCAGGCCATCAGGTCACAGGTTCAAATCCTGGCTCGAGAACCTGGAATTTCTCCATTTTTAAATACTTAGGTATTGTGTTGGCCGGTTTTACTACTGAAGGTGTCTGCTTATTTCCCCAGTTAAGGGCTTTCTGAAGATTTGTAACACATGTTAAGGAAGACCTGGTGATGTGAAAAGCATTATCACCACAAGACTTTCACCATGAAACGGGTTGGATCATAGTACAGATCTGTGGTTTCCTTTTACCTTGTTTATAGTCTCATTATGTTTGAAGACCTGGTCACCACCTTTAGAAATAAGGTAATATAGGCCCACCACCATAAGTGATACTTTTGCAAGTCCCTTTTAAAGATATTAATGCTTTATTTAAAATAACCTCTAGCTTTTGCAACCCAACTTGTCTTTAAAGTGCTTCCATTTTTTATAGCAAGATTTAAATATCCTGTTCAAGTAGGATCCAGCATAAAAACAGTGGGAAGATAGAGCACTTTTATAATAATTTATCCATATTAAGCAAAAAGAAATATAATCTTAAATCACCCTGAAAACAGAACTTACATGGTTGCTACTGTTTCTAAAAACCATTAATCAGTGCTTAATTAAACAAACCCCCCTGAAATGGCTCCAAACATTCAGAGACTGAGACAAAAATAAGAAGCATTTGTTGATATTGCAACAAATATCAACAGCAACATCTTAACAAGAGTAAGACTGAGAAGTATTTTGATAACAACATTGAGGAACAAACTCAAAATACTAGTTCAAAGTACTCATCAAAATACTGCAAACATGAGCTGTAGTGCTGTGGCTGAATACATCTGACTCATGCAAACAAGGGATGTAAAAACATTGTTTTCAATTACATTGTTATCTTATGGTATCATCATATTTTGGATAAAGACTTTCACAGATTTCATCCAATGCCAAAGTGTCACCTACTGAAGTGTATTCTCTCTGAGCTCACAGAGTCATTAGTCTGTATTTGCCCAAAGAACAGTAATAACAGTTTAGTAATTATTCTTAAAAAACTTCAGTGACACTTGAGTTTTATCATTGGCAATCTGTGGAAATTGACCAGTTGAGGGAAAATTAGAAACTTGGATACTTTTTGGTTTAGAAAGCAACAGCAAAATATCCTTTCTTCATTGCACCCACCCAAAAAAGTACATGTTGGATTGACCTGCCTTCAGAAGTTCTGATTCCTTGGTCAGTTTACTGTTAGTGCCTAACAGCCCGCCTCTCTCCATCCAGAGTCCATGGTCTAGTAACTGGTAGCAGGACGGGCACCAGTAAGTTTAGCAGCTGGGTTAAAGCCTCCATGCCAGAAAACAGAGCAACTGGCCCAGACTGAAAAAATCTAAAATCTAACATAAAGCCATATACACCTCAAGTTAACTTGAACTTGTAGGACCTGAACTATAAACATCCTGAGACTCCAGAAGCTCTTTTGAGACCCTTAGGGAACTAGAATGGATTTTAGGCAAGGTATATGGTTACAGGAAATTTGAAGCAAGGAGATAGAACTAACAGTGAGAAAATGTTGAGTAATGTGGTGTGCTGGGGTCAGCATTTAATTTACAGAGACAGCCTATTTTTGTATTTGCAAAATGATAGTTTTGAGGCTATTGCAGTACAGTACCATCTTTGCTTCAGTAACACCTTAAGATGCTGGTAAGGTGGTGTTAGGAGCCCCTGAACCAAAGAGATATCCATCAGCTAAGGAGGATACTTTCTCTTCTGTAGCTGGCTGCATGGAGAAGCTTTCATACTAAAAAACAGGGTGAGGTAATTCTGGGACATCAGCTAAAGCTGGACATCAGCTTTAGCAGATGTTGAGAGTGGGGGGTACACTACTACATCTGTAACCTGGATGTAGTAATGTACCCCTACTTTTTTGTTGGTGTGAGTGCTAAGATAATGTCATGAACACGTTCTCAGGCAACTGTAAAAGGCACCAGCATTCAGTTTATCAGCCTGTTTATTTGTGTCCTTAGAAATACTTTTTCTACTCTTAAGTTTTAAATTCTGTTACTTTGTGGGGTTTTATGGAACCACTGTCTGTCACAGAAGATCTGCATTAAAGACAATGGTAGATCTCCAGTCAGTAGATGTTTCAGATGTTCTGTGGTATTAGAAGTCACATAAAAACCTGCTGTTCATATTGTATTTGAAGTTTCGCTTTATCTCCACCTTAGTATTTGCAAAGCCCATGCTAGGAGAGCACTGAGAGTAGTGGGTAATATTAATCACTTGGAATGTTGTGTAATGTAGGATTTCTCTTGGACAATTTCATAGTGTGTTTTTATATAGAAGCCCACATCAGTGCTGATCCTGCCAGTTTTTCCTTCAATCAGGAAAGATAAATCAGCACCCTGAGAAATATATTCCCCTGACCTGTTCTAGACATGTGCTTTATAATGAAATGCTGTCCTAGAAGTGGTTATATCTCTCCATGGATTAAAATGGACAATGAACAACTAATTCAGATGCAGGCCCTCAGAGATGCCTACACGAAGTTGAATTCTGCCCATTTCTGGCAGAACAGATTGTTTGGATTGCATTTGTGTTGCAAAGGAACTCTGTGTATCCTTTGTAAACATTATGAGTTAGTTCTGGGCTGAGCTTCCATATTATGAGAACATAGTGTTCCCTTTAAGTTCTGGCTAATATCACTCATGAAGATCTGGAAGTACAGGAAAAATCAATGTGTGTAAAGGATAAGTTTTCATCTGTCCTCTTTTGGGATGGTAAAGATCATCTGGGAAGCACTGGATTAATTTCTGCAGATCATTGCTCATATTTCCATCGAGGATGGCATTGTGCCTCCTTCCTTTGTGGTAAGGACTCTGGTCAAATGGATTATATCCTCTGGGTTTAAAATACTGTAGTGGTTGGGCCTTGAATATTCAAGTTCTTGGGTTCAGTTGTGCAGATATTTGGTTGCTTTAATTTCTGTTGATGAAAAATTTCAGTGCTTTTTCTGAAGGTTAGGAGAGACATGCAAAGTAGCTTTGGCTAAAGGTACTTTCTCATGGAACCTCACATTCCAAGTGTACATGGAAATCAGCACAGAGTCAGAAAGCCACGTGCAATACTGTGTTAGCAATATCCTGACTTTTACTACAACTTTTAACTATCCACTTGTAACAAAAGAAGAGGGAAGACCATTTTAGGAAACTTGAGCAGCAGTAGTAGTTCACTACCAAGAGGTTTTGAGACAATCAATTTGGTAATTACTTCAGTTTAGCAAGAGCTTTACATCCACTGTGAATCTTTTTCAGGGATTTCATTTAGAGTGTGTCCATGAGAGGATATGAGCATCCTTCTTAATTAATGAAAAATAAGACTGATACCCTTACCTTTTTCTTAAGTTGTAGAATAGATTTGAATGCTGTTGACAGCAAACCTTAGCATCTGTCCATGGGCAGTGTCAATGAAGTTATCAAAATTGTCAAATAGCACCATCTAAATATAGAGCAGAAATACCTTTAAGTTCAGTTCACGTATGATGCAATCTCCTGAGACAGCATAAACTTAACCAATTTAGACTGATGTCCAGAATCTTTGGTGAAACTGTTTCATTCTTGAATAATTTGAAGGATCTGGTTTGGTTTCTTAGTCTTGGCTTCTTTTGTGTGTGTGATAGTGGCATTTCTGAGGAACTGGAACAGAAATAAAGCTTTCTTTAGGGGCAGGAGCTGGACTGACTGTGGTGTCATTGTCTTATGGTTGTGTCAGGAAAAGCTTTTTATATAATATTTTTCTTTAAATACACGAAATATGGAATAATGTTTCTGACATTAGGATTTTTAGGCCTCTGGGTACAAGTAAGGCTCACAAGGGCTTGCTCGGTTGCAGCTATATATGCAAATTAGATGCACATTTGCACAGCTGCATTTTTTGCTTACAAGCACCTCAAAGCCAGTCAGTCACGCCAGTTTATATCATGTCATCTCTGTCAGCCGAGCTTTCATCACCAATTACAGCTAACATCTCTGCCAGTACACATGTAATCCCCTAACACTTATTTAATATGCAGTACATCTGACTTTAAAAATGCCCTTCACATTTTTGGAAGAATACATCAGCTTCCTTTTATAATAGATACCCTAAGTTATACAACAAGCTGTCTCTGTGCTTCATTTGCAAGTTATGAGAAAAACTTAGAAACACATGGACCAAGGTAGACTAAACTACATTAAAAACAAAGGTGGTTTTTTTCTCTTGAGCTGTAGTTGTATTGTTCCTGATCACAGCCAAGAGATGACTGAGCAGAAAAAATAAACCTATATAGAAAAAGGTTTCTTTATTCATTACGAATTATAGAATATTTTATTTCAACTTTACTCAAAAGATTCTTTTCAAAGTGAGCAATAATTTCTGTGACAACTAAAATGTTTCAGTCATTCCAGGGTAGTTACATGTTCTCTGTTGGTCTCTGCCCCCTTACCACCTTCTTGATCTCAGTCCCCTCTTGTCATCTCCCTAGGGCAACGTCCTGCTGTTCTGCCATTTGAATAGTTGCCTGCGAGCTTCTGTGCACTAGTCATGCTTTCACCCACAAATCTGACAGCACTCTGTTCATTTAGTTCCCTCCCCTGGAAAACTGTGACCAGCACACATCACAAAATGTGATGTGACCCAAAATACATTATTTTTAATTTGAACTGTAGGAACATAGCATAGCAAGGGGAGAAGTTTAAAACAACAAAGTATCAGTGCTGTAACTTGTTCTATCCTCCACGGGGCCACTCTGATGGGTTCATTTCTGTCATGGATCCAAGTCTCTACCTTATTTCAAAACACCGGTTCTCATGACCTTTCCAGAATGTGGCCCCCCATATACCTTTCAGTCTTTATACTCCTCTCTCTGCCCACCCTTTTCTTACCTGGGGGAGAAAAAAAGAAAGAGGAAGAAAAAGAAAAAGACAAGCTGAGAAAGGTGGAATAGATAACTTACCAGAATAGATAACTTATCAGTGTTATTGGTCCTGAATTTCTACTGTTGGTTTCTTAGGTGAGTTGCTGTTGCTCTCATTGGTTTTATTGTCTGAGCACCTAGTGGCTGAATCAACACATTACAAAAGACAAGAGATTTAGTCTACACTACTTGGACAGCTAAACAGAACATACAGTATTAAGAGAGTTTTATAGGTATAAGACCTAAAAATGCAGACATTCAGAACTTGATTTTTGAGGGACCAGCGGGGCAGGAAACAAGTTTCTATCTTCAACATTTCTTAATTCTTCTTTAGATGTTAAACAACTTTGCACTGGCAGACATGCAATGTAAAATAGTCTTGCACAATCGTCAAACTACATGACTCTCATGTACATGAGAGCTCCGGCTCTATGGATTTCCAAAAGTTCCAACTGCTTCCTTCAGAACTAAAACATTGTTTATACTACCAGTATCACTAATTGCAAAGTTAGCACTGAGTAATCTGGGAAGCCAGTGTCCAGGCTTTGCTCAGTCCTTCCCACCAGATCACATCCATGTGGAAGAACAGCAGTCCCTAAGAGTTGCTTGTCTTGTCCCTTTGCCTTTCACTTACTGTTTTTATGTGGTGGTTTCTTCCACACAAGCCAGATGAATTTGTATTTTGTGGTAGAACACAGATTTCCTTTGCCAAGAACATTGTGGGCATCTGTAAGAAAGTGTTTTTACTATGCTGCCTAGCTTTCCTGTGTGTACATATGAATGAAGGGGTCACTCCTGTCCCCTTGCGTGGATGTTAATCTGGGGTTAGATGTGGGGAAGAAAGAATAGGGTGTTTCTGGTCCTATGACTACTCTTGAAACTATGCTCATTATCACAGTATCTCAGTGGGAAGCTGTGCAGTCATGGATGTAAGTAACTTTTGCTGTATGTCCTTTATTTTGCCATGCTGGCTTTGTTTCCTTTGCCCTGGGATGTTGCTTTTGGGCAGTGTACTTTGTTCTCTGGGAGAGGAAAATGGTGTTTGAATATTATTACTGTATATAAATATATTCTGGGGGACATACCTCAAAGGAAACCACTTTGCTCTTGCAGCAAAATGTGGTGGGATTTACAATGATTTGTAAGTTCTCTGGGGAGTTCGTGCTGCAGAGTTGGACTGGCAGCCGTGGCAGCTCTGGGTGTGCACAGACAAGTTTTGCCTGTACTGCTCCATGTTGTACTCTCAAAGGGCCAAGCTGTTGACCACAGAATTCAAACAGACTTTTTGAACACTTTGGTTTTTTCAGTACAAAATAAAATCGTTCCAGGTGGAGGAGATACTACCTGTAAAAATAAAATTACAGTGCTGGACAGCAAGTAGGGCTGTGCTCTGTACTGTCTAGAGGCAGTCTGGACTTATCCAACTATTTGCTGTCTGGGACAGTTCTACACAGCATGAGGTTTCTGGCTCTGCAACCATCTGCAATTCTTGGATTTTGTATCTGCTTAGGGCTTTTTTTCCTCCCTCTCTTTTGGTGGTTTTTCTTTTCCGTCCTTTCTCTGCCTGATTCTCAGAACACCAGGCAATCTTCACAGAACCAGATACTAAATAGACTGTAGCAGCAGTAAAGGAACACCTGGGTTGCTGTATTTTAACAATATTTCTGTTTTCAAATAAATTGTATTGTATGTCTTTTAGTAATGAGTATTAGAAACAGAGTTGACACCATTTTTATTTGATTTATGAGAGAGTCAAACTGCATAAGCTTTTCAAACATGGACTCCGACACCTGAAATGAAGAGTTGCTTTCGTCTCAACTAGTGTAGTCTAGCTTTTAGAGACAGGCACAAAATCAGATTTAACTGTTTCTCCTGTGTGTTTCCCTGTGCTCTCTGAGGTTCACAGCAAAGGAGACCTTGAACAACACTCACACTTTTAAGCCTGTGGGTTGAACATACAGTTTGTTGATAAGTCAGGGCTATTTTAGAAGTATTTTTCACTCTGATTTCTGCAGGTTGGCTCTTAGTGCCAGAAATATTGGCTGTACCCGCCCCAATTTACTTCCTTTGGGCAGGTTTCTGCTAGCAGCCATGGTCTGGGATGGCCTTTGTTCCACAGAATGAGGAGTATAAACAGAGGTAGCCCTGGAGAGAAGTGCATTAGCATTGGGATGCACAGCATCCCTCGGCTCTTGCTTCCCATGCAGAGCAGAAAAACCTAACCTATAACTTTTTGTACAGTGATTGTCTCAAATCTATCCCTAGTGTTATCCCTATTGTGACATAATGGTATACATTTGGCTCATTAACATTGTAATGATATCCTTCTTGAAAAGAAAATGCATTCTGGAAATTTTCTTTTCTGCAGATTTATGGTGTTTCTAGGAAGATAAGTTTATTTCCAGCAAATATGAACCACAGCTCACTGGGACTAATGTAATGCAGCCTGTGTTACAAGTGTGTTTACTTTTATATCTCATTTTCTTTCCTCCCTCAGAGGATTACGCCCAGCTGTGCAACATTCCTGTTCCAGGATCTCGACGGCCATATGGACAGGATGCTTTAGTTGACTTTGAGGAGCACTACACTCCAGAAACCAACCCATACTTTGTTGAAGACCGTAAGCAAGAGTCTTTGTTATGTAAAAGTCTTGAAATGAGATTTTTACTTCAGGTTTTTTCCCTGTAGCCAGTTTCGTTCTTCTCTTTGCTTCTAGGTAGTGTGGCCTATTTATGCTTTAGTTGTTCCTACAACACTAGCTTTCAGTCAGGTGTTCCAGTTCAAGAGCCAGGTTCGTATGTGAGTCCAGTTGGGCTCAGAGTACAATTAGTTTTTAATCTAGTGAAACAGTTTGTGCCAAATGTACTAAATTTGTGTTTACCAACAGCTTTACAGCTCAAGGTCAAAAGGCTTGCCAATTTTCCTTCTCACAAATTGATTTTCCTTCAGAGCACAGGAGAGATTCCTCCAGAGTGTGTTTAATTTAAAAGAAAAAAAAAAAATCTCTTCATCTTTCCATGATTTCCCAGAAGAACTTGTATGGGTCAAATGAGAGCATGCAAGTCATTCTTGCTCAACAGAGAAAATGTACAGCACAGTGTGATCAGAGAATACACATATGTATGGACTTCAGGCTGGGTGCTGTGGGCTGCCAAGCAGCGTGTGAGGGATTGTATGCAGCATCTTGCTCGTACTTGAGGAATATCAGGGCTCTTTATCTTGGGTCAGCCCCAGCTCACTGTTAAAATTTGCAGGAGAGAAATGTGTACAGATTTCAGCATTTTCCTCAAAATCAGGCACCCTGTACAGGTCCAGAATATTTTTATCACAGTTTTAGAGAAGAAAAGTGGAAGTATCAGAAGGAGCTGGTAACTTTCCAGCTTTACATATATATGGCCTGCACGATGCTACCATGCTCTTCCCCAGTCAGTGTTACTGAATGTTGATGTGTAACTGAAGTGTCACACAGCTGAAAACCACTAACTACACAATGAAAAACCCAGAACAATGACTGGGTAAGCAATGTTAATGTACTGTTAATCTGGAAAGCAGCATTTCACAAGGTAAAAACAAGGTATATAATTTAGTGGTAAATAAATATGATAAATTGTGGAAAGTTTTGACTCCACAGCTGAGACCGCTTCATAGAATGGCTTCAGTGGGAAGGGACCTTAAAGATCATCTAGTTCCAACCTCTTAGGGACAGAGGCTTAAGAGCTCATGGCTCTTGCACCCATCCTATCACTGAATGAGATGGGACATCCTGTTTGGGGCATCAGAGACTTCATAGTCCTGCCACAGGCTGTGAGGAATACAAGAATACATCCCATCCCATGGCATGTTCATGTACTTCAGTGTAATACTTGTCATTGAGCAATCAGTTTCTACAGAAGCAAATACATACTTCAGAATTACAGTGCAGGTCCCATTGAACTGTTTTAAACTAGAGTATATTTTGTGAAGTAGAACTTGCTGTGAGTGATATCTATTTTAATTTTAGCAAGTTAAAATTACAACATACTGTATTTATGACAGACAGAAGGAGAGAAAATATGTGTATATATGTGTACATATGTTTATGCACATGCATATATGCCTTCATATAAGCTATATATGTCTAATAAATTATAGACATATATATATGTCTAATAAATTATGTCCTTTTTTAAAAAAAAATCTCTGTATTTGGGGGGGACACCTTTCCCTTTTTTGGCACTGTTTTCTAAATTAGAAGTCTTTACTTTAAAGGTCTCTCCTGAGCCCTTTACAAGCTCTGCCACAGGACTCCAGCAAGTAATGAAACTTGGTTACCTACATTGTGACAGTGCTTAATATCCTCAATGCTATTGCACTGACAAGTGATTTACAAGGCTCATGAAAAAAGTGCAATGTCTCCCATTTAATGTACACTTGTATATATCCTGTGTATTATATATGGTCTTAAGATGTGACATCTGTCAGCAAGTACTTACTTCACATCATGTGTTCAGTGTCTTCAGAATCTACTCAGCATATTACTGACCAGCTTGATCCTTATTAAGAAGCCCACCACGCTAGAAAATCCAGGATAGGAACAATATTTGTAGTCAAAGAGAGGGGGGGTGGAAATGGCAGTATGGAAGTTAAATGGAGGAAGATATGGAAAGGGCAGAGTAGGAAAGGCAACAGCAGGTCAGTAGAAAACAGGACCTCAAGGACCAAGACAGGATGGAGTAAATAAGAAAAGACAAGAGAAAAAAATCATAAGGAAGGGATAAATTAATATTCCTAGGTAGCTTAGCAAATATATATATATCACAGCTGTTGCAATATGAATCAGTGAACAGTTTTTCAGTAAGTTTCTGACTTCTTCGGGGAGCCACTACCTGTTACAGGACAGATGGGGAGATATATCCTACTCTATTGCACTCCAGCTCCAATTTCTCCTCTGTATAGTCATTGTGCTATTAAACTTATGAGTCAAACATTCTCAGCTTTTTCCACAGAAGTCTGTTTGATGTGATGGGCTGCCATCTGCAGTCCTGTTACATTATTGCTCCATGAACAGAAAGCTAGTGAAAAAAACCCTAGGACTTACAGGAGCAGTTCAGTTCTAGAGACAATCTCTGAACATGTGAAAATGTAAAATAATTTTGTAAGTATAAATCCTTCCTTATATATAAAAGCATAACTGTCACAAAAGCCCTAAGGCAGGGAGCACAAAAAGCATTATACAAACCACTGAATACAAAGACAACTCTTTGTATAAGAGGTGTAAAAAACCCCAAAACTCAACTCTTTGAGCTTTGACTGCTCATGGCTTTGACCATCTAGAATTATGACAAGGAGGAATTGGTTGATTATAGGTATTTGTACTGGCATCAGTCACTGAAGCACAAGCCAAAGGGCTGTTAACAAAAAACCACAACAGGAAAGCAGTCTCTGATTTCTTCTTATTTTCCTTATGGCAGCTGGGATTGATTTTTTTTTTAATATGTTTTCTTCTGGATAAATTATAATGTATCTCTAACCCCTCTACACACACACCTTATTTTTCTACAATCCTTTTTTAAGAAACTTTTATCCCAAATTGCATGACCACTATTCCCTTAAAGGCTGATACACATAACAATTGAAATAAAAGGTACTATTTAGAAAACACTGACTTACCCTTTACCAATTTAATTATTGAGTTTCCATTCTACAAAAAAAAAAAATCACAGTTTTTTAACATAAAATAAAACTTAAGAGTTAACCAAGTTATTCAGTCTCCATCTTGAAACATATCACAGCACACTTCTGCTACATTTAAAACTCCAGATGGTGCAGCTCTGCTAAAGCTGACCTATTTTTTGCAAAGTCCAGTCACATTCCAGTAAACTTCTGAGAGAATTTCAGACTCTCACTATATATTTGGGTATTCTGATTCAATAGCTTTGTAACCTAACTGTTTGCAATTCTTTCTCCTCCCAGGTTTCCTGAACAGCTTTGAGGAGCTACAAGCAGAGGAATGTGGTATTCTGAATGGATGTGAAAATGGCCGATGTGTAAGAGTTCAGGAAGGCTACACCTGTGACTGCTTTGATGGTTATCACCTGGACATGGCCAAAATGACTTGTGTTGGTGAGGATAGCATATCACCTTTTACATCACCTGTTATCTCCTGGTAGCCTGTCAGTTTACTCAGTCACTTGACCTAAGGAGGCCTCGAACAAAGGGGTTAGGGATGATCACCTGAACTATGTTAAAGATCCAAGCTTTGTTTTATTTACTGCAAAGGTTAGTAACTACGGTTACAAAAATATCTTGGTGTTCCTCAGTGCATCTTGTTCATTATGGCTGTGTTCAGTTAAGAGAGTAGAAGTGAACAGACACACATTTGTGGAATGAAGCTTAAACTTATATCAAAACTTTAATGTACAGACCAAATGTTTTTGAAAGGCTTCAGTAAGCTAGGACGGAAATGGATCCAGAGCAGAAGAGTGGTTTTAGGAGTGGATTCTTAGAGTGGTTTCAGAGTGATTGCCTAAATATGCAGATAACCAGTTAGTGAAGTTTGGGCCCTGATTTTCACAGATTTCAACAGCCAACAGACTTAACTATTTCTCTCACTCTCAAACTACTAAATCTGTATGTTTACTAACCAAGATATCTATATCTTCAATTAAAACAACTAAACATGGGAACAGCAAATGTCAGTGAGAATATGAAGCAAAACAACCACCCCTCAGTGTAGAAGCCTAGTACAAATAGTGTGATTATTTCAGCTTAAGGTCTGCCCTAACCTTGTTTATCATTATGCTTTGTGACACACAGCTGGAATCTCCCAGCTCTATGATGAGAAGCTGCCTATGTGCCCTGTAATCTTCAAGACTTTATGGCAAACTGGCCTCCTTAGTAAAAAAAGATGTAGCTGCTGTGTATGTCAGGCCAAAGCTGTGTGCTGTTGGGTGCAGGCAGTTTGCCCTTCACAACTATTCAGCTAACGACACCAGCAGCTCCTAATGCATTCAGTCAGTAAAGTACAGATGTTATGCTAAGAACTTCATGTTTCTTTCTTTAAAGTCACTTTTTGGTCATCAGATAAATACCTGTAAGTGGTTACTTAATTTTGTTTTGCAGCTAGGCTGAATTTGGACTTGGTACTGTGACAGTTTAAGGATTTTCAATATCATATTGATTTCCTATGATAACTTCTACCTCTTCCCAATTTGTCTTTTAGAGCTTTTGACCCTGCCTAATTCCATCCAATCAGAACTGAAGAGTTCTCAGGGCATTTGTGCAGACTTTTCTAGTCCTAACAATGCTGGAATGAAGTGAGTTTTAACTACACACCAGACTTAAGTGCATGTGTCTTTTGATGTCTCATTTTTTCAGATGTGAATGAGTGCAATGAGCTGAACAACAGGATGTCCCTCTGCAAGAATGCCAAATGCATTAACACGGAAGGGTCGTACAAGTGTTTGTGTCTCCCTGGGTACGTGCCTTCAGACAAGCCAAACTACTGCACACCACTGAACTCAGAACCAGAGAGTGAACTGGAGTAGAGGAAAATCTCCATATCCTAAGCCCATATACTCTGCACTGTATAAAGAAAAGGAAGAAAAGTATTTAACTTGAGAAGAGATGGCATAAGAGTAGCAAATAAAACAGGAGAGAGAAGGGTTAAAATGTGTCAAAGGTAAGATGTGATGGGTTGGGTGTTTATCAGCTTCACTGAAGTGACAGACCAAATGGACACATTGCTCTGTATGAAACAAACAAGTGTATAGTGTGTTCATTACAAAAATCTTTGAAAATAATCAAAAACAGTGCTGTTATTTTAAACAGAAGAGCTTTGGTTTTTGGTTTTTTGTTTTGGATTTTTTTTACTATTGCTTGATTAATTTGGCATTTAAATAGTGATGGAAATATTTTATATTACTATGTCATTTTTTGATTGTTTTATTTCCTTGCCTACTGTTTCTTTTCAGACCTTTTTTTCTGATTAGTACAAATTCTATGATACAGATATCCTTAGTCCATTTTATAAGAACTGTTACACAGGGTGATGCTCCTCCTTCCCTGGAACATTGGTCAGTGAATTTTTCTTAATTTGCAAGTTGTCTGCCCTGTGGAGCAGGCACCATTTGTTTTCAAATGTTTATATACCTTGGCGAAAAGTCCTTATATGCATTTTGTATTCTGTATGGTTGTTACTGCACTTAAAGTCTTTAGAACCTTTCTTGCCAAGTTCAAAGCTGCTAGTGGACAACATTGGATTCCTTTTGTACATTAAACCAAAAGATTTTAGCTCACATCTGTATTGTAATGTGTAAATTGAACACAAGAGAGATCTTGTATGATTACCCTAACATATTAAAGCTGTATATTAAAACTCAATAAAAGGACCTTTTTTTAGAAAAAAAAGTACTATTTACTAATTTTGGCTTCTCTCCTTCCCATCCCTTTTTTTTTTTTCTTTTTTTTGTGTGTGTGTTTGTTTTACAAGAATCAGCCCTCAGGTGTTTACAGTACTAGATTTAATTTACATTACAATAGTCTTAGGGAGTTGTCTGGGTGGTTTTTCCTTCTCATGCTGTTTTAATAAGACCTGAATCTGAATTAGTTAATGCCTGAAGTTAGGCTTCCAGGGGGAAGATTTCAAACACAGACCTACAGAAACTGTTTGACTTGGAAGCTGATTCACATGGAATTTTTTTTTCTTTCTTGGTTTAGGCATGTTTCCCACTAAATCTGCAAATAACACTCTACAGTGTGATGGCCTGGTTTTCAGAAATACTGAGGAGAAGGGGGAGAATTTCCTTTTCTTTGTGAACTGTACCTTCCCATCAGCTCTTACTTTTCAGTGGAAGGAGACAAGGAGCTTAGGAGACTGACAGATGTTTTACTTTGACCTTCTCCAGAGAGAAGGAGTTTCTTTCGGAAATCTTGAAACAGGTCCTTTTCATATTTTCAAATGAATCTTTGCTGTGTTTCTTAGACCTATCCTGCATTAAAAGTAGGATAACTTATGATTTTTAAAAGTGAGTCAAATTCAGTCCAATTGTCAAAAAATTAGGCTATTATTTCTCATTTCACAAAAACAAACAAACAAAACAATCCAAACAAACTTGTTTCAATTCTGAATTAAATTTATTTTCCAATATTCATGTCAGCCACTGAACCAAAAATATCATAAGTCGTATCCCTGTCAGTTCTGCACAGTACAGTAGATCTTACTAAAGTCCATATGACTGTAAGTGTGCAGTAGCATCTGTCCTTCCCAGGACCCTTCTCTCTATCTGCTGGAGCCTGACACTAGGGCTAGTGGAGATACTGTTAAAAAGCAGTGAAACATTCTCAATAAAACTCCGGAAAGAGGGATCTTTAGGGAAGAGATTCCTTCTGAAGTGCCCAACTCTGTTGATATTTCTAGAATTAGGCAGGAGAAGATAGAGGGCTGGTCACTCTTCTAGTCAGAAAGAGGTAGATTACAAACACTAGAGCTGGGCTATAATGACACACACAAAAACAATTTTTTTTACTTGCTGTGGTTAAGGAAGAAGGAAGGAAGGTCTAGTCTTACTAGTGAATGCTGTAACTAGAGAGCTCTTAGTTGTCTTGCTTGAGGTTAATCCTATGATCTTCATAGAGAGCAAGGTGACAGTTACAACCTTTCACTGGGTTCACGATGAGCCCTGGGCTGCTTTCAGCCACCATGAAAATTCATAGACAAGACAGTGCTCTCCTGACTCTCACCTCCTCCTGCTTCAGTAACCAGCTGTGTTCATCTCTGTAAGACAGCTTAGGCTCCAAGCCACCACTGCAGCTCTCGCCCCGGCCTCAGATTTTCAGCATCCCAGTACTCATACACAGGTAACACCCGTTGGCAGGTGTGAGTGCCACGACAGGCTGATAGAGCAGATGCATTGGCACAACTGCTGCCAAACTAAATGTTGTCCATGCTCTCAACTGGGAGGATTAGTTGGGTCATTTGTCTCCAGCTGTTCATCCAAGTTCACAGACCTCAGATTGTGCTGGCTTTTTGCTCTAGTTTGCCTTATTGACATGGTTGAAATTGGTCACAGCATTGATAACTACCAGTAGGTTCAGACTGATGGCTTATGCTGGCTCTGGTTCCATAAAAAACAATTCCCCCAGCAAACCTAAACCATCTCTTGGCCTATCAGTTTCTGTTTGCAGCAATTCACAAAAAGCATTTTGGTGTGTCCAGCCTTCTTCCATCTCCCCTTCCCAATTCAAGGGGGCAGCAGTTGACCCAAGCCCTGAATGAAGCTTGAAACATTCTGCTGGTTCAATAGCCATGTCCTCATTACAGCCACATACTTCTATCAATTGCAGACACTGTATAAGCAGGCAGCAGACTTTGTGCATGCTTGCGCCTTTCCCTTCCACCTCTTTGTACCTCTAATACGCCTTAAAACACACACAGGGAACCAAAAGCAGACCAAGCAGCCTGAATCCCACTTACACCCCAGTGCTTAGTATTCCACGTTGCCTGGCTCCAGGCTTTCAGAAATGCTTTGACAAAGGAACCCACAATTGAAGGAATTAAGTGAAATTCAGCCTCTGGAGCCCACCTACTTTGCCCCAGTGTAGCAGGGCTGGTTCTGTCATTTCACCTGAAAAGCTGTAGGGCTTAGGAATATGATTTTGATTCATAGTTAAACAAACATTTTCATAACATGATTAAGACAAGGGATTGGACACCATGGGTGTAGCCATTTTAGTTGTTACAAGAGCTGCGGTTTAGGTAAGAGCCTTCAAAATACAGAAACCACCACATACAATTCCATGATTCAAGTTTCTGAGTACAGCAGAATCTGGAACTGATTACAATTTATACCAAATGGCACCAATACTTTATGCAGCCATAAGGATCCTCTTAAAAAAAATCAATCCTTTTGCAGGCAGACATTTCCTTGCTACAAAAAATAAAATTGCTGACTTGGTAGAACTGAATTCTGCTAGTTCCCTTTTAATGCTGCTGTGTTAATGAGAATGAAGTTACTATGGAACTGGAGTTACGTGCAGTTCAGATAGAAAGACATTTGATATGAACAGATATTTTCATGTTGGGATGCTATTCAGTGAAAAAATTAGCCAGTGGTAAAACTATCAAAGTGAACTCTAACATTCCTTGGGAAAAAATCTCTTGACAGCTGGACAGATCATTTGGGTCCATGAGACAGAACTCACAGTCATGACAAATACTCAACTAGTCAGTGACAACTGACATACTCAAGTAAATTCCTGACTAAGAGAAATCCTAAAATTCTAAAGGCACCAAAGAAGTTGTCATGACCTATTAGCTCACACTGATCATTACCCTTGTGGGGGTTGAATTGGAGAGAGGCTCCTGGCTTTGGCACTTTTTTAGTTCCTCAAAAAGAAAGGTGAGAGACCCAATTAAAGCATGTCACAGGCCTGATCTGATCAGCAGTTAAACTACAGTGCGTTCCTTCAAAGTGTACAGCAAACTCAGGAAGCCCACTGCTGCCTCTAGAAGACACTACAGTATTGTTCTTTTAACAATGCCACCCACTTTGAAGGGCAGTTTGTGCTTGCTGGGGCCTCTTTTAACACCAAGCAGGCCAAGGGAATTATTAAGGATCCATTCCAGCAAAGAAGGGGTGAATTGCTGTGTGTAACAGAGGCTGTTCACTGTTCTGAGACCGTGACTGGTGTAGTCACTGTCTCTGGAGGTGTTTAAGGAAAGATTGGATATGGCACTCAGTGCCATGGTCCCGTTCACATGGTGGCATTCGATCATAGGTTGGACTCATATCTCAGAGGTCTTTTTCGAACTGATTTATTCTGTGATTCTGTGATTATTTGGTATTTGTATAACTTTTTCTATCAGAAGATCTGAAATTTACCTAGAGAAGCTGAATGTGATGTGTCCAAATAACTGAGGGAATGAGGAAAATCAGCCACTTGCTGAAGGCTTCTCAATGAGTGACAATGTCACCTTGTGAGAGTAACAGTGGCTGCTTCAGGACTGGCCTACTGTCGCTACTTTCAGCTGCAGGAATAACCTCACACAATAGTAGGACTAGAAAGTCTGGACCCATCTGGGGCACTACCTCCAGAGCTGACACAGCTCTGCAAGATCTTGAACCCGAACACCACCCTGCCCCTTACCAACCTTTACCACTCCAGTGCCTGTGTGCCAACAAAAGAACATGTAATGAAACAGGATTATCCTGTGACAATCTATATTAATAAGAGATTTTATTACCTGCTGGGGAAAGAATGACATAAACCAAAGAAATGCAGGATGTCGGCTGTGTCAGGTTTCCTTCAAGACCACTGGATCACAAGATAGGTATTTTGACAGTCTTCAGGTTTCATGTTTTGTCCCACATATGTCTGAGGCCCGTGATCACTTTGCTCTTGCCCCTCTAGACTGGAGAAATTACTGCTGTGCCTCAGCAGCTGAGCAACCTCACTGAACTCTGAAGTTTGCCCTGCCCAAGGTAGGAGATTGCATTCAGGGCCTCCAGAGGTCCCTTCCAAGCTACATTTTTCCATGAGACCAGGCTGTGATGCAGCACAGCACCCTCTGCTTCCTGTCCTTATGGGAGATAGGCAACAGGACAGAGGGAACGTGACCTCCTCCCCTACTTCTCCCATACCTGAGCACGTGCCAGGTGCACTTGGGAGAGAAGAGAGCACCAGCCAGCTCAGCCCACATCAGGAGAATCCCATCCAGGAGCAGTATGCACAATGTGCACTGTTGCTTGCAGTTAACCCATATGTTCTCGAAGAGTTAAGTGGCAACCTCAGGAAGAAGGGGAGTTCTGCAATTTTTGTCCTGACAAGAGACACAGAGGGGGGAGGAAATTAGGGTATTCTTATTTTATTCAGTGCTGATTTGCCCTTCCCCTCAAGTCATGCTTTGCCACACACTGCTTTCCATTAGCTCTGAACCAAGGAGGATGGAGAGGATAATGCTAGCCAGCATGGAAAATTTCTACGTGACAATTTCAGCATCACCTCCAATCCCTATCTACTCAGGCTGCCAGGATCCATTCTGAGCTGTATTTTTCCAAAGCACTCCATATTGATTTAGCTCTCCTCCCACTGAAACCTGTGGCACCTACATGGATTCCAGTGGGAGCAGGGAAAAGGCTGTGCCAAGCTCTTTCAAAAAAAATCCCACCATGTGTGTTTAATGAGGAATGTCTCTGGCAGAAAAGTTTTGAGTGCAGCTAAGCAGATTTCTTTTACATTAAAAGTTCAATTTCTGCCACTTCTCATCCAGGCAGTAGCTGCCCGGAAGAGTGGGTAAGACCTTTTCCAAAATTCCCAGCAGGATATTGTTTGTTTTCAAGTAAAACCAGATGAAACTTTGCTGTTATCAGGGCAATCCCTGTAACTTTGTGAGTGGGCACCATTCTCAGGCTGTGACACACCTGTCCTCCTTGCTGCAGGCAGCCATGAGACTCAGCTCTGGCCTCAAGGGCATTCCCCACTTTCTCTTCCATTTGATACCCCTTTCCAGGAGCTGTCTTCACTGAAGTCCCGCTTTTGCTATTTTGCCTCCAGTACATCCTGTCATTTGCTCGTGATCCAAAGCCTCAGCATCTCATGTATCCCATCCTTCCTGTTCATTGGCGTTGGAGACCACAAAAGTAGTTTTCAGTCTCTAAATAAAGATTTGGCATGTGGTGAAATTGATAGCTACTATCCGGTACTTAGGAAAACCTTCCACCAAGGTAAACCAATAATTTCTCTCACAGTGATCCCTCACAGGAATAGAAGCCACCACCACTAAATAACAAAACTACCCAGAGAGAGGTGACATTTTTGTCCTTCTCTTACCATAACCAAGAAATTTCAAACATGCCTTTAGCAATGAATGTGTTCTTTGGCCTGCAACATCACCAAACTGAGCTGAACAGCAAACATAGAATAAGGAAGTTTCAAAAATAAGACAGGAAAGGGAAATCCTTTGCATTGCACAACAGTGAGCTGATTGAACATGGAATTTTCATTCACATTTGCTCATGATTAAACATGTTTTTTTTAAAAAAAGAGACAAATTATTTTTTAATCCCCTTAGGCTGCTAAGAAAAAAGAGGAACTACATAAGCTGTATTACTGATTGTGATGTTGGTTCATTGTAGCACACTGGATGTAAACCAAAGCAGATGACAGGGAGCTTTTGAGGGTTTCACTGCTGAGTGCATCGTGCATTCAGACATATATTTTAATTTCACATCTGGTAATGGTTCTGGTATTGGATTATTCCACCAGAAGGCTGCAATAACTATTTTTAGCCAAAATGGCCCTTACCTCATCCAGTAAAATTCAGTTTATGTTTGAGTGTTTGCTAAAAACATTACCTCTACCACATATGAGACCTAACAAAACACTTGCAAGGACAATAGCCCCAGGGACAATAGTCTGGAAGAATCTAACACTAGGGGTATTTTCTCTGCCTAAACACCTAACTCAAAACAGGTCCTAGAGACCCAGGAGCATCCAGGACTCAAGGGCAAGGACCTCGAACAAGAGCCTCTTGCACATGATCTACCGATTTCCAAGGGCAGGCCAAACAGAAGGTCCCTGCAGCGTCTCTCTCACACTTTGATTCCCTTATACTTCTAATGGCTCTGGTTTAGTTCCCTGTGGTCTCCACTGTCATCTCTTCATTCTTCTGTACAAGTACAGTTGACAGTATCTGTTAATATGCTGTCCCACCTAATTTTGGTGCAACTCTATTTTTGGTGCACTTGACTGACTTCGGTGACTCACCCAGGGAGTAACTCTGCTCCCAGCTTATAAGTGATTTTCTAATGCTCCAAAATTTAAAAAATTAAACTATTTAAAACTGTGAGGCATGAAGTCTCTAAAACCTTTTGAAAGAGATCTAGCAGCCCTAGAGATATTTGCTAATTATGAACTTTTTCTCTGTGTTCCATTACAAGTAGCATCTCACTGAACCCTTCCAATTCCCCTGTCAGCAACAGGAGACATGGATTGATTTGTTATTAAAAGGCAAATTGTAAGAGTCAAAACAAGCTTTTTAAACTCTGGGTGTCGAGAGTTACATTATCTTCATATAAATCATTTTATTGTAGCATCATAAATAGAATGGAGTATCATCAGCTTGTAAAATTCGTTCATTTTATAATTAATAAGTATTAATAAAAGTTAATAGAATTCTGCCATTGCACAGCCAGCAGATCTGAGTCCGACACCAGCTGTTCCACAGCTGGACAGAAATTTAAGCAAACATTATAAAGGCTTGGAGATACAGTAGGAGAGATCAAGCCCTTATGATTTGTTTGGGCCCAACACTGCAGGAAAGAGGGGTGCTCCGGGGGAAGCTGCTGTTTGCAGATTTGAACAGCAAAGGTGCTTTCTGTCCTCCTGACCTGTCACTAGAGGTCAGCGCAGCACCTGCTGTGCCGCGCTGTTCTCCTTTAAGGAATGTTAAGAAAATCCCCAGCTCCTAGAGGCAGTGGTCCTAAGAAACAGCTCAAGAAGACAGAATTCGTGTTTCTGCAACGGGAGAAACGGGAAGCCCCGGACAAAGAAGAACATAGCTGGAACTGAAAAGCCTGAGCCTGAAATCAGCATAAAAAAAGCATGCTAGAAGTTGAAAGTTTCCCACAGAGCAATTAAGTGTAACAATTGCTGTTATTAAAACAACCATTAGCCTAAGGTAGAAGTTGTCACCTAACAAGGTGACAGCTGACTAACACACTGAGGGCTCTGCCTGATGCATGAAAAACAAACTATTTAATCTCCCTGCATAACAAAATTCCTACCCCAGGCTGAGAACAGCTGGTCTAGCTCATGTAAATCTAGCTCATACATGCAGGACAAGGAGACAGGGAAAGCATTAACTGCTCTGTAGCAGTTCCTAAATAAAAAAAAGGAACAGACACTCATCTTCCCAACGTAACAAAAGAAATATCCACCATCATCCTTGATGTCACTGAATAAACCTCATGATTTGGGACTCTCTCTGTGTGCCACTAGTCCTGTCCCCAGGGGGCTCACAAGGGCCGGATGATGGCCAGCCAGGACCAGCCAGGAGGTGACAGCTATCACAGCACCTGATGGGAATCCCAGCGGAGCAGCTCTTCCTCTTCCTTTAGAAGAGGAGACTGCAGCAATCAGCTGCTCTCAAGACAGGTGCAAGCAAGAGAGATTTGGCCCTGAAGAAATGTCACCTTGCGACAGGAAAATTAGTCACCTCCCCTCCTCACCTGTGTTCCAGTCAGATTTCTGGTGTTCAACCCACCATTCTAGCAGAAAAGCATAAGTTTGTCAGCATGACTCGGGCTCCAGTAAAGAATTGCGCAGCAGTACCCCAAAAAGCCATTTAGAACAGGCTGCCCTACCTCAAATGACAGCAAAAAGACTCGGGATGCAATCTTTCCATAAACTCACACAAAGACATTTAGCACAATTTAACCTAACCTGTCTCCCCTGTCCTGGCAGATGCAGGAAATCAACATCTTGAAATCCAAAAATAATTGGTCAACACTTGGTTATGCCTCTTGGCATAGTGGCGAAGCAAACCACAGGAGAATAAATTCATACAGACATATGGGGGAAGTAACTCATCTTGGTCAATGAATTGTAACTAAGTGAAACTAGTGTAAATAAGAACCTAATTCCACAAGTCAAACAAAAAGCAGAGATATTTTAGCCATTTTAAAATATTTTCTTCTCTAATCTATATCTGACTCTGAGGATAAGTAAAATGATGTACACACAGCTTCTAGCAACAATAAAAAAGTCAACCAATTCCTGTATGAAGTATTTTTTGCCAGGGATGCATTAGCTGTAAAATGTTGTATCTCTCTTTCTTTAATATACACAACCAGTCAAAAGCACAGAGAGATAGGTTATGGCATAAGGGATATGGCAGACAGATAAATACCATATTATATTTAGCCTCCAGCTTTGCTGCACTCCTGAGGCCACAAACACACTGGGCAGACAATCAGTCTTCTACTCATATGTTGACACGCAGCCTGAGTCTGACCTGTGGTTTTCCCTTCCTTTTTTAAAGATCACCATGAACAGTTCTTCACCTTGCCCCATGGCTGTAAGCAGCTGATCTTTTGGGATGTGTCTATGTTTTGATGATTTGCTTGAGTGGCAGAGGGAAGAAAACCAATGAATCTTCTATACAGTGAGCATAAGCTACGATTAGAAAGGCCCTTAAACTCACAGCTCCTCAGCTGCTGTGAATTGGCATAGATACATTAAACCCAATTGGCAGGATTCCTGAGACAGCTCGAATCATTGTCACTCCGCTGAAGCTGATGAAGCAGCCCCAATTTGTAGAAGCTGGGTATCTGGCCCACAGCCTGCACTGCAGTCCAGAAAGTGACCATCTGTGTTTAACAGAATCAGAAATCAAAAGGAAAGTCCTTATAATTTACTCATTATTACCGAGACAAGTGATTTCCATGGTGTTAAGTTGGGTAGACTAAACAAGAGCTATAGAAGATAAAAACTAGTTCTTTGTTTCTTCCTCTGTATAGTTTTACCAGGAAAAGTTTTGTAATTTCTTGCAGGATATTCCATGAGGCAATAAAATGTGAAGGCAAAAAGGAGACAACTGAGGAGGTAAGAGGGACAGGAATAACAGAGTAAGGAATTCAAGCTACTTAATGAATTACAGGCACTAAAGTGTGCTTCCGTGCTCATGCTGAATTGATGTCAAACCCATTCCCACTGATGTCAGTGGAAAGAGTGGCATTACACAAGGTTGCTCTGCAGCCCAAGGGAGGGGCAGCATAAAAACAGAGGAGAAGGTTCAGGTAGTTCAGCTTTTTATTTTGGAAGCTGTACTGAAAAACTTCCATATTCAGCTTTCATGGGAGTTTGGATACCATTGTTAGCATTCTAATTGTTAAAAGACAGATGCAGAGTTAAAACTAACGCAGCAATCAGCACGGGGGGAGGTGCAGTGGGGATTGGTGAGGGGAGAGCATATCAATGTATCTAAATTCATGTTTTGTTGCTCACTGGTAGAAATCAATATTATTTGTGCAAAGCCTTTCTGAGGTGTCCAGCAAAAAGCAGTGCTTTTCTCGTGCTGCCATGCAATAACTCAGTCTTTTCTGTGGTGAGGAATTCATGATTCTCTTTACTTTGAAGAAGCTGCATCTGCATAGAGGAACTCACTGAAAAGAGTTTGTTTATGTCTGTAACACATGCACACATGCATGTATTTTCAGGGCATGGAATGTAAATGAACTGCTTTGAATTTCAGGAGACCAAACACATTCCCAAAAGTTCTGGGCACCACAGTGTTACCCTGCATCTGCTCATGCCGTCATTGTTTGTCCTAGAGACTAACGCATAAGGACGAGTAAAAATGACACTGTCAGGGAAAATGCATCTCTTCAGCTTTGACATGGGGAAAATTCACCGCCCTTTACAAGCATCTTCCCTCAGCAACAATTTCTCACCCTGCTGCAAGCTCTCTTGTGGCTCCAACAGCTACCTGATCAGTTCCCAGGGGAAAGTCTCTAGTGAAAACTCTGAAGATCTCTTTGAAGACAGACTCTCCTCAAGACTGAAATGGTAAAGTGGGATTGAGAAAGTTTGCACACAGGGTGAGAATTTTTTTCAGTGTGCAAAGTCAGAATGACTGAAGAGAGTAATTCTGCTTTAACCTTGCAATCTGTTTTTAATGTTTAGAGATGTTTTGAATGACACTGACAAAATATGAGTGTGGTTTTGCAAGAAAGGCTACCAGCAAAATCAGTGCAAGCAGGCTTGTGCAACTGGGTTCTACTGGCATGGTGCTGACACAAGGCAAGCAGCTATTCCAGACTAAGCCTCTCCAGGGCTCTGGCACTGCTTGGTGCTAACAGCCCACAGAGCATGTGTGATGCAAATTCAAGTCTGTAACCACTAGTAACTCATTGAGAGGATTTAAGATTTCAACTAAACTACATCTGAATAAAGGTATGTGCAAGTTTATTACTGCTAAGCAGCTTTGCATTTCAGCGCTATTATACTGTGGAGACCAACTTTGCAGAAACAGAGCTAGTAAGGCCTATTCCACAGCTGCTCAGTCAACTTTTACACATTGCCAATCCTTCAGCCTTGGTCTGAGGTCCAAAGGAGCCAGAAAGACTGCAGCTGGCCTTCAGTCATCTCCATGATGGAGTCTTTTATGCAAAATCTGGTTCCATGTTTCAGCTGAAGTCAATATTTGATCCACTGTTCACCACAAAGAATTATATTTCTCTTAGTCAGATTTGTAGGACATGATCTGCAAAGATAAACGTCTTCCAAGGGCTTTCTACCTGTCTCCTAAATATGATTACTAACACTAGAAAAAAAGTACCATAAATATTGTAACTTTCAAGACCGCCTACAAATTAAATTATTGATTTTGAAAGGAGCTTTGCTTGGAGCATTCCATTCTGGTTTAACTTTATTTTAAAAAGCACTTTCAAGGAAAACCTTGGTCTTGAATTATTATTAATTCTCAAAAAATGAACAACAATGTTTATTCACACACCACTTGTATGTCTCTTCTTTTTGGTAAACAATCACATTCTTGTCATGATAAAAAGGATCTTGACAAAGTTCTCAACAAGGCAGGCACTTTCCTGAAGATGACTATTGTATAAACCGCTCTGGCATCATGTAGTCTACCTAAGGTTAACACAGATTTACTAGCTCATATATAAAACACCATACTGGCTAACAATCATGATCCTTGCCTACATCACATCTGAAACAAAAGGTTTAATGTTCTCTAAATTCCTTAAGTGCCACAGGTCCTTAACTCTCACCACTTTCAGCGTGACCCCTCATATATTTCAGATATAAATCTTAAACAGAAGAAAGATTTTTCATCCACAAAGCAACAGCTATCTTTCAAGTCTCTACCTTTCCACTAAAACAATCACCAACCCCAAACCATGCATTAGAGTCTTCAGTAAACACACAGCTATTATAACATAAAACTACCAATGTAAAAAGCAGCAGAAAGGTTTTTTACAGTGATTTACTTAATTAGTATAAAGCGAAGGCAAGGCATGTACACTTGACAACAGAAAATGTAGGGATAGGGCAAAGAGATAGAGACAGATAAATACCATATTATATTTCCATCTTAACTGAGGATAATGTGAAAATCGTTAATTTCTTTTTTCAAGCTTGAGAGAGTCTTGGAAGCTTGGTATGTATTCTTAAAACCACTAAGCTAAAAATAATTAAATTGGGAGTTCTGATTAAAAAAAGGCACATCAAAATAATTCTTTTTCTCAAATTAATTAGTGGAACATATTTGAGGATTTCAACATAGTTGCTGTCAGAAAACTATAGCTGCACAGCCGTCTTCATTGAAAACAAGCACAACAATTCTGTTCCCCTGCATGTAAGCACACTTAGTTTGCTTAAACACTTCTAGTCTGCAGGATAAGTTCTACTGAGGAAGACAGTGCTCAGACAAAATGAAGATTCATAGATTTTGAAATGTCATTCTTAACCATGGAAGATTTGCACATCCTGTAAGACATATTTTGTCTTCTTAAAGCATGTTAGCCAACTTTGTCCTCTTTTCTAAGCCAAAAAAAAAATCCTTTTTCCAACTCTCCAGTCCCAAAGAAATTCAAATATTTAACCATAATTAAATCCTTTAAGGAAGTAATAATTACTCAGGAGACTAAGGTCTACTGCTACTGTGTCTCCTCTTTTTTCTTTTGTGGAGTACAAAAGATGACATCCTAGCATGTTTTTGAACAAGTCTTTTCCTCATGCAAAGAGAACTGTGTCTGCAGACCAATCCCTATCAAATTCTTTTACTTATATTGGCAGGGGAGGGCAAAACCCCCTAAGATCTTTCCTTTGTTTAAATGCATTTCCTGCTTTCCTTACTGCTATAGACTGTGTTGTGACAGTCCTATTTATAGTCTAAAGAAAGGAAAAAGCACCACTGGAGGCAGGAAAACTAAGTTGGGAAAGAATAGAAGGAAGTGTGTCTGCCATTTAGCCGAACAATCTAGAACTAATTGAGCTCAAAGGAGCCCCAGCCTCAGTGAAGCTGCTGGGAGCGAACAGAGCACAATCCTGCTTCTTTCTGCAGGGCCCTGCCAGGGCTGCTGAGCGGGAGAGTCATGGGCAGGACACTGCTGGAAGCAAATAACCTCAGCATTTTGATATCCTGACAAGAACTCTTTCAAAAAAGGAGAGTGATGCAAGTTGGATACATATCAAATTAAGGTAAGTGCCTCCTTCTGGCATTTCTACTTGCTGCATGCTCCACTTCTTTTCAGGTGTGGCCAGGCTGGTAAACTAAAAAAGAATGAGCCTTGGAGAAGGAATGGCAACTGACTTTTAGAAAAAGGTTTGGCAGGATGTCTGATTTTTAGAAAAATCTGAATTCACTTATGGATTCCTCAGAACTTTTCCTAAGCAAAAGAAGCCTTTGCCATAAATCCAAAACATAACTTTGCTGTTTTCCTGGCTTGTGTCGTGTTCATCTTCTAGACTGTGATTAAGTACTAGAGAATTGTTATGGTAAATGTGTGCCCCAAATGAAAACATGATGTCAACTCTGCATTCATTTAAAAATATAGATTTAGAGACAGACAGAGGGAGGGAAAAGTATATGAAATATCTATCTATACAAGATGTGTTAATATGGACTATAGAAACATATCAAAATGTATATAATGCAAGTTCTGTCATAATTTGGTCTTATGATGTACACTTGAAGGTAGGAACTTAGGCTGAATTAAAGCACCTTACAGTTTCTAGAGTTTCAGAATTTATTATGACAGGTAATTCATGTGTGTGTGCGTGCATATACAAAAATATACTACATATAGATATCAAATCAAGATATTGTTGCTTGCATTCCAATACTGCATGTTGCCATTCTGAGATCTAATTTAAATTGACTGTAGAACATAAGAAGAAATTTCTAATCTGCTTATTTTCAGATACTATACACAATATTATACTAACATGACTGTGTGTGTAAAAAGCTCCATTTTAAGATATAACAGTGCACAGACCATATTAATTTACTGAGTTACCATCAACAAGGCAGACTTTTAAGATGGAAAATTTTAGGTTTTTAAGACTGTGTTTGATTTCTCTGACTCTCAGCATGTCCTTTGCTCTTCTAACAAAGGAAATGCAGTTGTGATTTGCAGGCAACAGAATAGAAGCTGTGGAATAATAGACTCAGATTTTCATCATGCAGATTTTATCTGCTTTGAAAGATCTATGAGAATAACCTTTGTATTAGTCTCATTTGTTTTAACACATTACCTCTAAATGTATGCTATTCAGATTATTCATTTGTTATTCAGATATTGTCTGGGATTAGCAGTTTATGGTAAAACGTTGCTGGTGAGTAAAAAGGAAGTGTGATGTGTTGTTATTCCACTGTATCCCCATAGGATGCTATTATGTTTAGAGTGTGCTATTGTGAAGATAGCAAGGCAGGATGTCATCCATGTAGGTGAAAAGCCGTGATAGGACAATTGTAAACAGCAGCAGTCAGCTGAAAATCTGATCCAGGGAGGTGCCAAGCAGCAATTCCAATGAAGCAGATGTAAGCCAATGCTCATGGAAAGGATCAGGCCTTTCTTTGTCTGATTTGAAAGTACTCAGTATTTACAGCAATTCTCAGTTCTAGGTGGTTATAAGCCTGGTCTTGTGAAGACTAAATGGGAGTAAAACTAGAAGCTTGTACAGATATTTGCAAGAGAAAGCTCTTGTGGCTGCAATTTGAGCAACTGGCATAGCATGCTCTCTTGCAGGTGACATTCCTTGCTTTCAACTTCAGTAACTGATTGCCTTGCACAAAAACTAAGCAGAAACAGAAAAAAAGAATGTTTTAATTTAAAAATTTAGGAAGCATTGCAATTTCTGGTGTTGAATAAATACAATCATTTCCATGAGATGTCAGTTGCCCAGCGGCTGCAATACAACTAAACAGTACACACTGTATCATTCAGATTTATTCAGGTCAGCAGCACTCAACACATTATTTTAAAGCTTGGTAGCACTGCATGAATGTAGCAGAACAGAAACCTTTCCTTAGCTATAAGGAGAAGATCATTTACAAATCAGCCAGTTATATTGTAGTCTACAGGAAAAAGTGATCAAAACCATACTGATGGACTTTCACATTTGCCTTTGGAAAAAATACTACAGATAGTACTTAAAAATTCCCTAATTAATACTGTTAATACACACAGATAAAGATTTGTTTCTAAACTGCGAGAGTTCCCACGTTCATGAGATCAAAGTTTGCAAACTGAAGATAGAATCATGAGGAAAAAATACTTCACAGAAAGAGTGATTGGGCCCTGGAATGGGCTGCCCAGGGAAGTGGTTGAGTCACCGTCCCTGGAGGTGTTTAAAAAAAGACTTGATGAGGCACTCAGTGCCATGGTGTAGCTGATAAGGTAATGATAGGTCACAGGTTGGACTCAATGATCTCAAAGGTCTTTTCCAACCTAGTTTATTTTGTTATTCTGTTATTCTGTGATTTCAGAAGGACTTAAAATGAAATTTATGCCACAGCACCTTAAAATCTTAACACCTGCTAGTGTCTAAGTATTCTGCAGGAGATTCTTTCTACGTGAATACTTTTGAGTGTTCACAAGTATTAACAGGGCTGCAATTATTAAAGCTCCAAGCTAAAAATTAAATATGAGAATTTGATATACCAGAAGGAAGTTGAGGTTCCCATGCTTTCTACTCTGACATTATTTTGCCAGGTAATTAAAGAGGTTTAAGGTTGTCAAATAAATACTTCAGACAGCTGTCACTACTGTGTGGGCAGTGTGGATTTCTGGTTCCAGGAAAGCTGACTGAATTGAAGAAAAACCACATGACTTAAAAATTAATGCCCTTTGGGTGACAAGTCATGCCATGCTTTCCTGCAAAGCTAGTTCAGGTTTACTAAGATTTATTATTCCTCATGCAATTGCTCTGGTGTAAGTATCTTAATTTCTCTCTAAGCCGTTATTCCACTGTATCAAACACTTTTACAAGGAAGCTTTGTGCTCCAAGTCACAGTCAGGCCCAATAACATTACAGGGAAAAAAAAAGAGCAGAGAATTACAAGTGTTTGGAGCAGTCAAAGCAAGATTTTTTGAGAACACATGTACAGTCAACAGTAGTCTCACTCAAAAAACAGGACTGGGGAAGAGGGAACACAAAAAGAAACCCAGTTAAAACACATTAAGAAATCAATATTCAATATTATTGGACAGCATCAAAATAGTTCTACAAAGAGATGTAGCTGTTCAACACAACAGAAATGTTAGTGTTGAAAAAATAATTTCTTTGATAATGTCTAAAACACCCTGCTCATAACTATGTGCTGAATAACATCCTGACTTGTGAAAATGTTTATGCAGGTGCTTAAATTTAAGCATATGGGTAGTCTCATTGATTTCAAGCAAAATTATTTCAACAGACTGATAAAATTTAAAGTCTGGCAGAGTCATTAGATCATCTAGTCTGGCTACAAACACCACATGTTAAATTCACCGTTTCTCTTATCCAAAACCCAAAAGCTTCACTGCTTACAACAGAAGAGTATGGATGTAGTATGTTCAAGATAAAAGTTTAAGGGGAGGATCACAATATTCTACACACATGAATAGCAACCCACTCTCCCCAGTGAGACTTGTTCAAGCTGACACAAACGCTTCAGCTCAAATGGGAATTAAATGTGCAGGCTTTGCATCAACTTATTGCACAAGGGTGAAGGTCAATGTGTGTATGGAAGATGGAGTGTTTCTCCCAGAAGTCTCTATGCTATCAGAAAAAGCCATTAACTTTACTTTGGTTGCTTTCCTACTCTTCTAGTGGACTAGAAAAATACTGTTGCATACGCAAGGATTAAAAAAAAAAAAAAAAGCTTCTTTAAAATCAATCTTTATGCCAAAGTACAGCTATATTTTTTTACCTTAAGTTCTCTCATTCACCCCAGACCATGTGCAAATTGTGGTACAAAATAAGGAGCCATTGTTCAGGAACAAATGAAACATATTAACCAAATAAAAAAAAAACATTAGAATGAATTTGTCAAATCTCTTACTAGGTCACACCTAGACAGTTTAAAAGGACTTATTATCTGAACAACAGATGAGAAAAAGTGGGAGACTTGATCTGGGGTCTCCTTTCCAAGAATGAATAGCAGTGGGTTTCTTCTGCATGAACACACAGCAGTAGCAGAGTGCAGTTGAAAGATATGTACAATATATGGTACTAACAAAAAAAAAAAAAAGAAAAAAGGTGTCTTTGAGAAGTATTTTTGTGTTCCTATTTACACTGAGTTTCAGGATTGGTAACCCTCCTTGTTACTTAGTATAGAACTTCCTGGGAAGCTGTAGGGGAAATGACAAACACTCTACCTCATATAAAGGTAGATTCAGTCCTCCACTCCTCTCTAAACTCACTGCAGCAATTTCTACACTGGATGTCATCTCTGAAGTGTCCCTTCCCAACCCCCTGTCTAGTAATGCTTTCAGACCCATTTGTCACAATGGTCCCCAACAGAATCAGTGGGCTCAAACAACTACACAGTGAAAACACAGCCCTGCTCTAACAGTTCTGTAGTGCAGCACCACACAGCCCCAGGAAAATGAAAATGCAAAGTGGCCACCCTGTTGCCAGTATTGCAGTGAAGTTGTGCCACTTGGTCAAGATAGCAGAAATGCAGTGAACAACCAGAGCGGTTATGGTGTGACACAGGGCATTGTGTACAGTCTGGTCTGCCAACATGGTCCAACCATGTACCAAATAACCCTGTTCATGGGGCTGGACAAAGCTAATAGGTCTGGCATTATCTCACTAATTAATTAACAACTGTTTACATTATAGAGCTGTTATTCACTTGAGTTAGAAAGAACAAAAATTAATGTGTACCAACATCTCTGTTTAGACAGCTTAGCATTCTTAGAATCCTTTATATTCTAACACCTTATTTTTCCAATATAGTGTTCCAGCATAGTGTTCCATTGTTATTTTGAATTATTCCCATACCACAATTATCTTTGAAGGCTGGAGAAAAAGATAAATCTTCAAAGATGAGCTCATTACTAAAGGGAAAAGGAAAACCAAACTCAATCTCAATTGAACTACAAAATATGCTTCATAACTTCATAAATGGGAACAGGCAAGGGAGAGAAGTGGATTAATGCTGAATTTTTCCATGCTGCTTGACCTTCTTCCCAATCATGGATAATCTCTTCTTTCTTTCTTAAAAGAAAGAACTTTCATATTGCCTTCATATAATGCTGTGGTTTTATACTGGAACACAGCCTGTGTGGAATTCTGGACCCAGCACATCACTCTAATATAGTTCTATTCATTCGAATATGTTATATTAGAGATAACTGTCTTAAGCAATAATTAAAAGCAGTAGGAGTATAAAAGAGGAGGATAACATCTTCATACCGCTAAAAGAAATGGAACTGGAACTAAAAACCGAGAAGGACCCAGAGTAAAACAAGTGCAATAAATCCAGCAGTTATATATAGAGACCTTGGCCCCAAGGGGCTCTGTCATACAAATTATTAAGTATTGTGACTATAATAAGCAAATCTCCTCTCAACTAAGGAGCATGGAAGCAATAGCCTCTCTCTTGTCTTTGCACTGAATACTTCATACATAGTAGGAAGGCACAGATGGATGCAAATTCACTCATCTCAGAGTAAGCTGGGAGCACGAGCCCTGAGACGTTTGCAGCAGATTTCAGACAGGCTGCTGGATAACACAGTCTGACTGATAAACATGCTCTGTGTTGGACTAACTGGAGATCCTGCCTGACAGTTCTATCAGGGTAGGTATTTGTGATCCATGCCTCATTTTACAATGCATAAAAACGCTACTATTTGTAAGTGAGCAGTGCATTAATTTTCAGTATCTTGACAGTAACTGTTAAAAAAGGTCAAGGTTTTTTTTTAAGAGAGAAGGAAATAGACTTGGGTTTTTGCCTTTTGTGGGTCTGTTTCTAGACTCCATTGTTTCCACTCTTGTCATGTCAATGCAAATGGACTATGTCATACTGCAACGTGGAATGTAGTGCTCTAAGTTGCTACTTAGATACCCAGTACCAGCCTGTGGTGCGTCACTGAGAAAAGACTGACTTACCAAACCAAGAACCACTGTGACATCAGTGGTGACAACATGTTTACCAAAACTAATAAAGTGAAAACAAAAAATTCCCTATTCATGTGTCATACAACTTTGGCAGATAACATTCTTTCTGTTGTAAAAGTTGAGTGAAAATCATTCTCAGAAATGATTTACTGATGAAATGACAAAGTTGATAGCAGTTGAACTTGCAATAGGAGAGAGAAGTAAAATGCAGAAAGCTAGGTACTTTTGGTAAAACAGAAATAAATGCATTTTAAAACATATGTTCACTGAATTGAAAACTTTCTGTGCTACTACAACTTCATTTAAAGTCTATGAGAGGTTGTCATGAAGAACTCAGAAAAAAACCCTGATGTCAGACTCTTAATCTCTTGTATTCATTTTTTCCACCAAGTGTGGAAAAAAACATATTTACTGGAGATTTTTAAATGGTAAAGGAACTACTGATTAACTCAAACTTACCAGAGGCAGAAAAGATAACAAAAACTGAGAGCTGCTGTACATTCAACGTAACAGCAATGCCCCATCCTTGTTCAGCACACCACTCACAATGAGGATGGCTGGAGAAATCTAGAGAACAAATCTCTTCCAAATGCACAAGTCTGTTGAGAAATCTTCAATCTAGACAGTATTGAAAAAAAAAAAAACCTTTATGACAGATGTGCTTTTGTGCTACGTATCTAAGTCTAGAAGTACTGGAACACACTCTTCAGGCTCTGTTTCTGAAATGAGTGTATCCACCCTGTGGAATATAACTATTCAATGTAGGTGGCAATAGACAATGAAGAGCTTTTGTTGCTTTGGTTTTTTGTGGGTTTTTTTAGTCATGGATCTATTGACACTGCTACAGAAGCTGTCCTTAGTGCCGCTATCACTGCATGGCACAATTTCACCCAATCTCTTAGCAAGGGAGATGTTAGTCCACTTTAGCATTCACAGTGCAGAATAACTTCTATTTCTCATTCCATCTCTGTACTTCAAGGTGAAACAAAACCAAGTAAAGCAAACTGGAAACAAAGAACTGTGTTCTTACAATAGTAGTAACAATATTAATAATTAAAATTTCTTACACATGTCTATATAGGGAAGAAACTATAAATTTCCAGCTTCTCTGTGAATACTGTGGGCATTGGAAAGCCAGGAATAAGTGTGATAAAGGTTGTCTTGTGGATGAGGTTTTTTTGTTTGAGTAGATTTGAAGTGTTCATTTGTCCCATCAGTCATTGTCATCCCCTTTCCAAATCTAAGAACTGAATATACAGGAAAAAAAGACCATCCCCCATTTTTCATGCCAAATATGTAATCTCTAAAACCTAGTATCTCCCTATACTTCTTTAAAGAAAATATCACATAAGTTAAGATTTAATTACCATTAAACTGCAGGTGTGAGGTGTACAGCATTTCCACAAACCAGCGCACAGATTCCAAGGTGGACATTAAAAGGAGGAAAGAAGGAAAAGTAGGGATGTCCTACCAGTAATGTACCTGAGAAAAAAGACTGCTTTCCGCCTTTATCATTAAGCTTCATCCTTCCACCTCCCATCTCTACCTCCTGGATCCTCTCTCCTTTACTCTTATAGGTCTGTGCTTCATGGTTGGATGATGTTCATCCAAACAGATGATCCTCACAGGTCCCTTCAACCTGAAATACTTCTCTTCTCTTCTCTTCTCTTCTCTTCTCTTCTCTTCTCTTCTCTTCTCTTCTCTTCTCTTCTCTTCTCTTCTCTTCTCTTCTCTTCTCTTCTCTTCTCTTCTCTTCTCTTCTTTCTCCTCTTCTCTTCTCTTCTCTTCTTTCCTATCCCTTCCATTCCAGGCATACTGCTTCTGGGTTTTCCACTAAGCAGACCAAGTTGTTTAGGAGAAAACTAAGAGCCATCCAAAAGTGGTGGGAAGACAACCTAGAGGACAAGCCAGAGCCCCTCTGGAACATGGCATGAGGAGCACTGAGGGCACAGACTACTGGCAGAGTAGCTTAATTCCCAGAGAATTCAGGAGTCGCAGTAACAAGTGAAAACCTTTGTCAGAGGCTAATAGCTGGCTAAATGTTAACCAGGTCAACAAAAAAAATTCCCCTCTGCCCGCCATGGTGCAACTGAGCTGTCAAAAGTAGCTCTGTACTTCATAGACTAGAACTATTGCTGGTTTTCAACTTGAAAGAAATGTTTAATGGAGCACAAAAATTTTTTCCATTCATAATTTTTGACAATAGAATTATCGGATATTTTAGCTTAATTCACAAACTCTGAATTTCAGATGGGTACCACAGCATATCAAATTTCAATGTAAATTATTGTTTTCTCATATACTTAAATCACTGAAGGGCACTGTTTTCCAATGAAAAGCAACCAGCAGCCTTGACTCTAAGCATTGCTCTGGGCTCCTCTTATGACATTTAATTGATGATATAAAGGAGGGACTGATTTCAAAGGTCATATCCAGGGGCGCCCTAATTTGATAACTTATCCTCTCAACTCTTACTCTCTTAGAGGTAATGTGGCCACTGGGTGCACCCTTGGGCACAAAAGGGGAGGTACACTGGGCAGTTACAGTACTCCTGTGCCCCCTAGAGCACTACACTGAAGAACCTGGAACTGATTTAGATTGCTAGGGATGTAATATAGCCTATGAACGTTTAAAACTGATTTAATGTAAAGTAAGGTTGAAAGCCTTATACGCAGTATTTTCAGCAAAATTTCCTATCTATTATGCCCCCATATGTCCTTTAGCTGGAAGCTTTGTGTAAGAGCTGCTGGACTATTTATAGCAGCCCCTTTAATCTCACTTAGGTATTTATAAAGTATCCTGTCTAGTGAAGGGTTCCATGGCCTGCTTTCATTCACTTCAGCTGATAGTGAAGGCTATATAATATCTGGGACAGTGAGATGGACCAGCAAACCAGGCAGTTTGTTATGTTTGAGTTCCATATATTCTAAAAGGCCAAAGTCAAATAATAGTGCAGCCATTTAGGAAACAAACATAGGAACACAGACCTGCAGTTAGTATAACCTGACATTTATGTCCACTGAGAGTCTTACATCCTGTTCCATAAATTCCAGGAGAACCTGTTAACAAAAAAGAGACATTTTCAGGCAACCCACAAAACAGATGTCCATAACTGCCATATGCAGAAAATATAGTTCAAAATCCTGCACAGTATCAAAGCACTGATGTTGAGATAAGCTCTCTATCAGTGATTGATTTCTAAATTAAAACACCTACCATCAATTAAATGACACATAACCAAGACATAGCCAAGTGCATCTAAAAAAAAATAAAAATAAAAATAAAAAATAAGAAAAACAACTGTTAAAAAGTAGCCATGAAATAAAGCCTATCCTACAAAAAGGAGATGCTCTGGGTCCATTTATCCAGCATCAGTAAAAGCAGATCTTCCTGATCTCAACCCAAACCAAAATGGACAACTGCTCCATTCTTTAGTTCCTTGAGGCTATTCTAAAAGCTATCCGTACTATGTGGCATTAGAATTTTTACCTTACATGCACACATTCCTATCACAATTCAGTGCTAACTGAACTTATTTTTTGTTGCTCCTTTTCAGTATTTCTCATGTCTCATTTCAGCATGACTGAGAAATCTGTGTTCATCTCTTAGTTTTTATTTGAGGCATTAATCACAGAATCTTTTGAGTTGTAAGGAACCCACAAGAATCATCATGTCCTACGCGCAAAGTAATGTTCATAGAGGAAGAAATGTACCCTTTTCAATCCAGGCTTCATTTGTTTTCTCAACAGAAAGAGAAGGCAGAATACTGTTGTGTTCCACACAGCAAAGCTTTTGTCATATTTCAGATGCCATCTAATAGATGTAGGAACACAACACTTAATTTTTTACAGCTGCATTAACTACCTGATCTTCTTTTGTATGTCGGTATTTCTTTTAAAAAACAGGAAAGAATAGAGAAAAAAGGAAAACATCCACAAATTTTTAAGACCTTCATTTTCAGGAATTACACCCAAATTATTTCTCTGTTCTGTTTCACAGTAACTTAAAATTGTCTGTCTAGCATGAGGATAGATAACTTCTTCCCACATAAAATGCAGTTTACAGCACTATTTACAGAGCCATAAAATTTAATTTATTTCTCATTTCAGAAAATAAAAAGACTACTTTTCTTTTTAGGGAGTGTATCCCAAGTTGTGGAATATTGCCATTCAGTCATTATCATCAAATTATGTTCCTGTGTGGAGCATGACTACCAAATAAAGACAGCTATTCAGTGCAGAGTGATGACATTGTACACTGTGCTATTTCAAATGGCCCAGGTACTACCAGTATTTAATCAATTATATTAACAGTTGCTGATAAATGTAAAAGAGTGCAGTTGATATTGCATAATCAGATAAATGGATAAAGTAATAACAATTATATTTGTGGACAAATAGATTATTTCGGAACACGTTTCAGTCATGTTTTCTTCAGTATCAACAGGGAGTAATTTTGTAGAAAGTTGTAAAGACATTTAGGAGTAATTTTAAAGCTGCATGTCTTGTTCTGTTACCCTCGATCTCAATGTGTTTTAGGGGAAATGAATTTATCATTTATCAAGGATAACTCATTTGGTCAATGGGCCATGCCTCAAAGCTCTCCTCTCTCTGAGCAAGGCCAGGTGTTTGCACCCAGTTCTGTGGTCCGTGGCCAGGATCTGCTGGAACTTCCAACTCAGTTCTGCTAGGGCAGCTCTTGCTCCTTTTTTGAAATTGCCATTCCTCCAGTGGCCTAAATTTAAATGAACTTGTTCCTCATGGTCTTCTTTCCCATTTTAAAATTCACAGTTTTTACAACCTCCTTTTTAAAGCCTCCTCAGCAGCTGTGCAGGCCCCTGGGTCACAGAGCCCCATGCCCTAGGACAGTCTCCCGGGTCAACATGAGGTTGAGGTGTTTCCCAGCCTGACTGTGCATCGAGACACACCTGCAGCAAACATCCCCTGTTTCCCAGGCCTCCTCCCTCTGCACTGACCCCCTTACTCAGGCCAAGAGGAGGCCAGGCCTCATGCAGAGTTCCAGCCCTTTGAGCAGGATCCCCAACCCCACTGCTCCTTGGCCCCCGGGCTGGGACCAGAACCTCCCCACAGCTGGATACACCCACACCTGGCCAGGTTGAGAGAGCTCTGTCTAGGTGGGAGTTTGTTCTCTGAAAACTTGTTTCCCCGGAGTCCTGAGAAACAGGAGAAGCTCACAAAGGCGGGAGAAGCTCACAAAGGCAGGCGTGGGTAATTAGCACACGGGCTTCTTCCCTGCTCCAGGCTATGCTGGCAGCACTGGTGGCTGCATGGTTTTGTAACCATGTGCCAGTTTATATAATATGAAGAGCTGGGTAAGGTCAAAGGAAGCAACCTGAGTTACCCTTTGTCACTGCAGACTTCATCTTCAGGGATTTGCTGGCTTTCATTGGATTCTGACAAATGTGCCAGCTAGATATGCTATTCTATTTTAACTATTTTGAAAATAGGCAGCTGGCTCTGAGAGATTCCTTTAATTTATCCAAATCTTGGTTGCAGCACTATCTATTGGTGCGGTTTGTATTTCAGGAAAATGCCCTATAATGCCCTTTGTAATCCAATGAGACTGTGCCGTCTTGCAGGATCTGGATTGCTTACTAAACATCAAAATACCATTGCCACATCCTATAGTGATGTATGGCAATTGCCTGTGTCCTTTCAGTCTTGCCAGTTTGTGGTACTGCCAGAGTTTCAGCACAGTGTATCCTATATGTGGGACGGGAATTTCAGAAATTTATATTTTGCACCTCACCCTTGAAATACCATTGACTTTGTCCTTAAATACCTAAATACCTTTAAATGTGTGACCAAGCTAAAGGGAATTAAGTGTAAAGTCTCAGTTGAACTTCAGTAATGCATGACTACGTATCACCCTGGAAAATTCCATCAAAACCTGTTCCTTTCTTGACTTCAGCCTTTCTCCTTCATTTGTCCTCCATCTGGGAACATGGGGATAAGGATGCTTTTGTTTGATCTCTCTCTTTAGACTGATAGTCCTCACCTCAAAGGGTCTGTCGCAGTCTGACTATATGTCTAGCAAAATGCAGCCACAGAATCCATGATGTAAAAATGCCAGATGCCAAAATTAAAATGATCTCCAGTATTAACACTCATCACTCTACTTTCCAACCACAAAAGGTAGTAATGTTACACAGGTGGGATTATTCGTGTATTTTGCATGATAACTGGAGTGCCCTGGTGTTAAAGACACTGGGAATACAACAGTATTTTAAATTTTCCTGTTCCCATTTAAATTCCTGTATTAAAACACAGCAAAGCCTGAAGTCAGAAAAAACCCTGAAGTGATCAACGGAGATGTATTTACCTTTCCACTTGTGCTGCCCCTACTGTTGATTAAGGCTTATCTACTGTTTGGTGTTAGTCATTAAAAAAAACTACCAACAAAAAAAACCCAGAAGTTATGGAGCACATAGCGCTGCATTCCAGTCAAATGCTTTAGCAAAGGCTGCTATTATGAAAAGGATTTTCTAATAGGGGGAATAATGATCTTTAGATTCTAACCTCCTGGCACGACAGTGAGATTTATCAGGAGGGGCATGTGACTAGTTAAGACACACAGCCCCAGCTTGAAGGAAACAGCTGCTCATTTCATGCTTTAGCACTTGGCAGCTGGACAAGGAGGGGTGATGTTTGTGTTGAATACCTCTGCAGAACAAAGTACAGTAAGTGATTTTCCTTGTTTTTGATTTTTTTTCCTAAACTGTCACTGTTTCCCCATTTTCATCCTAGATCTTTCATAAAAATACTTGAAAGGGTGAAGCGTATTTTTGAAACTTCACTGATAAGCAGTCATTCATGCTCAGATTGCCTGTATTTTTCTGACCTGTGATTAACAGCATTGTTTTTGGTCTTGCGGGAACAAGGTGGGTACGGTGTTTCACCCTCGTGCTAGCCAGGAAGGGAATATAGTGCTTATTTACTCAGATGATGGAGTGAGGAGGCTGTTTATGATGACTGTATTTTCCTTTCTCTGTAGAGCTAGTCAGTAGGTAGTGATGCCACTTGAGTATAGAGAAATTTCAGTGTTTGGCTTAAAAGTACTAGTGTAAGGAATTGACAGAGTACTCCCTCAAAACAGTGTGATCAATCTGAACAAAAGTGCTTATGACTGGTTACTTCCTGGGGGTGAATGCAAAGATTTTTTTGAAAGGAAAAGGCAGAAGCAGAGAAATGCAGAAAGACTGAAGATGTACTGATGAAGATATTATTGAGCCATTCCAAACAATAATGCATAATTAGATTGTAAAGATTGAAAAATCCTCCCTGAAAAAACAGGGAAGGAGTCTCCAATCTCCAAGTTCTTAATTCAGTTTATTTTTGGGTACTTGCATGTTTTGTGGTTTTCCTTCATGAATGATTGACGTCCCTGTCTGATAATTTTTGATTCTTATGGTCTGAAGTTTTCTTTTAAAAGCGGAGTGTAGGACACATACGAAGGAACTTTTGATCAATTATTTACATAGAGATGAATCAGGTTTCTTTGGAGGAAGACTTAGGAGGAACAGGAACAGATGAATGAGTGATGGATCTTGGTATGTGATAAGACTAAGGCGCTCTGGGGAAGGTTAAAGAGGGGCAGGCAGAGCAGTGGGGTCCTCTTGAGGAAGGTCTAAGAGTAAACACTGACAAATTGTATGCAGTCTCTCCTATAAAGACGGGGAGAAAAAGCTTTTCAAAGATTTCTCAGGTAAGAAAGTGAAACATTATTTCTCTTTGAAGACTTTTCTTTTAAACCATAGTTTATGATTTTGACAGTTAATTGAAAATTTTATAGGAAAATGTCAATCACTTTCAATTGTTCACAAAACCAGAAGTCTGTGGGGCTTCCTGCCTGTTTGTGTCTCCAGGGGCAGGCTGCCTTTGAACCAAGAACTGAAGTACTCCCAGCACACTGCAGCCCTCCCACAGGGATACTGTGGAACACCATTAGCAGAGCAGGCCTACAGGTCCTGAGGTACCTGGTGTTGTGTCAGGAGCCCCTGGTGCTCTGGGCACCTTAGCTGCAGTGGGGCCCCTCTAGCCTATCCACATCTCCATCCCATGTGGGGCAGGGAGAATAACTTGTTTCCTGTCACTTTTTATTCTGATCCCAGAATAAGTGTATTTTTCTTCAGAACTGTAGGAATTCTGCTTTTTGAGTAAGATTATGCCATGGGTATGCTTGTTTCCAGACACTGTATTTTGTATCTCTATTTGTAATGAGTGCTCTCTGTTAAGCAAACTGTCCAAGACTTCCTTTTGAAAGAACTTGTTGTAAACCTAAGTTAAACCCCAAATCCACCAGAAAATAGATATGAGCTCTGTCCATACCTGCTCTAACTTCTTTGTCCCTGCTTCTCCACAACCACTGTGCCACCATTGGTGCAGAGGGTTGATGTGGAGCCGTATGGCTCTGCACCACCTGGACTGTGAGCCAGCTATATGTGCCTCTTGTGCAGCTGATTAATTCTCCAGCAGCGCTGGGAATTAAGTGTCATATAAAAAAGACAAAATGATGATTACAAAGTAAACATTAGATAACTGCACTACTGAGCTTGCCTTCAGGAGAAAATGCCTGAAAACATCTTGTTGCAGTGGTAACTGAATTGTCTCAAAGAAACTGAATTGTCTCAAATTGAGAGCTCAGTTTCATGCCTCTTTATGGGTGGCTATAAAGGTAATTTACAATCAAGGAGAATAACTCGTCACTCAGATCTACAAAGTTTAAGATAAAAACCCCTGCTTCCAGCTGTCATTTCTGTATCTGACTCTGAATTAAATTCAAGACTCTTGACTAGACTTTGAAATTCTCTGTCCATAAAATGAAGACAATTTGGTCAACATCACAAGATTCTCAAGAGTGTAATTGTTTCAATCCTTATCACTTACTCCTTTTAGTAAGAATATTTACTGTTAAACACAGCCAGTGTACTTTGAGAAATAAGTGCAGTCTTCAGGCTCTCCTCACTTTTGGGCTTTTTTCATGAGTCCTAACTTCAATATCTGTCACTGCAACATCAGTCATGGAACACCACTGGGGCACACACTGATTTTGCATTCAAGCAGAAAACAACCTCTGTCCCACCACCTTTTGATATTATTTTGTAATGTCCTAATCTCATAAAAAACAATTCTCAGCTTCTTGAATATACACCCCCACTATGTTCCTGTAAGTCAAGGCAGGTCTGCATAGGCATGAAGCACATTAATTAAATTTCAGGATTCTTTGTTCGGGGAAGTGTTCTGCCCTTGCACTTCCCCTTGATGTGTCTCTAGAAAGTCCAATATACAACCGAAAGTTCATACTGGAATTTTTTTATTACATTGTACAGGAGATTGGGTAACAGTGGGGACATTGCTGTCCTTGTGCAGAAGCTCAGTGCAGACCCTTGTAACTGAGAGCGTCATAAGGTTCCTGTTAAATCTTTTCCCTTTACTCTGAGGAAATGATCAGGGCAGCCTGGCAGTTCTCTGAATGGCTATATTTCTGCTCTGTATCAAAACCTCTAGCTGAGGAGCAACTACAGTTGTGCTAGCCCCTCTCTCTAGTTGAAAATGCCATTGTACCAAGGAGCCACTCCCAGGATATTCCTGAATAAAGAGAGGAAACTACTTTTAAAAATACTCTAAGGGCACTTGTGTCATTTTCTTTTTTTTCCTAAGCTACCCAGGCCTGGTTGCAATACATTTGTACAGGTACTCTAAACGACTTGCGCTGAGCGTTTCCTTTTAACACATTTATGTTATATTCACTTTTCACTGCTGAATTTGATAAATTTGTTTTCATGTTGGCCCTTTCTTACAAGTCAGAAATAGCAAGGCTTTATACCTTAGAGTTTGAATCAAAAGCCTGAAACAAATTCTCAGGTCTTCTGGTTTTTGTTCTTCATTTCTTTTCTCTGTGTTTTTTTCTATTCAGTGTGAATAGCCAGTGAAGTAGTACTTTTTCATTAATAGGTTTCCTTATTGGTATAACATATCTAAAAACCACCTGACCACCAGAATAGAGATGTTGTGACGGGGGGGGGGAATTTTTCTCTTGTAATGAATGTAAAAGATTATCAGCTACAAGCACCAGCAACATCAACAAAACAGATTTGGTGAGTCCAGTTCAGCTACAAAGACTAATCCTGCAAATACACAGGTATTTGCTGAGCTGAATTCATGAGAAATCCCATCAGAAAGTTCAGCTAACCTCTAAGTGTTTATGAGGTCAGGATCAACGTGTGGGTGTGTGGAAATACTCACAGGGCTGATGTTTACAGCTCAGCAGAAAATACAATTACCCCTGAGAACTACTCTGGTTGTTTTGTTGGCCATCTGCTGTCTCACTTCTCTGAATAACTGCTCCCCTTGACCACATTCAAATAAGTGAAATGGTTTGACTCTCTACAGAGTACTCTCCCACCTGTGATTTATGTATATTAATGATCTGGAGTTTCTCGGGCAAGGGGAGTGGGCTTCAGTATCTGGAGAACCTGCGAGGCATGCAAAATTAGTGAGACCTGAGCTATTCTTGTTCAGATACCTCAATGTTTAGTTCTTGCAAAGAGAAAATAACTGTATCATCTTGAATTAACACAAATTTAATATTAGTGATTCAGCAGCATGTCTGCTTTGGACTACCACAAAAGTCATACCAAGCTTAATATACAGTTGCTGATATACATATATTGATATTACATGTTATATATATCAATACATTTCCATATACAACTCCTTCCACTCCTGTTAAAACTGCCTCTCTTTTCAACCCCTTCTGTGGAAACCTGTTCCACTCAGAGCAGTGATGGGCTTGTGCAAGGGGGTCTGGAGTACAGGTGTGTGCAGGAACAGGATCTCCGAGATGAACAAGGATTTGCCATTATTTCTGAAGTATGTTTTAATCCCCCATGCCTGAAACAGGTTGAAGATTTTCAACATAAAAATCAGTCTTAGAGACTGGAATATAAGTAAATCATACATGATATGGTCAAATAGACTGAATATGGTTTGTATGGGGGGTATTTGCATGCTTGCTAACCATGTTGATAAGGCTGCCTTTGACACGTGACCAAAGGTTCATATATCCTTTGTCATAATGCTGTGTTCTTGTTCATGCTCTTTAGAAACATGAACAGTCTCCAGCTTAAACTCAACAAATTGAATTTCCTCAATCTGAAGTAGCACTATTACAGGTAGGCTTTTATTCATAACCCATAATTCATTTAGGTCCACCCAATCCATAATCTTGGTGCTGGTTCATGTGGCACACATTGGTAAATTCTTTGTTCCACAGCAACACATTGTTTGAGCCCAGAGCTTGTTTGGAAATTTCTGGTGTTGCTAGTGGGAAGTAAAAAAAACCCATCTTATGCAAATACATAATTGATTACCACTGGGGAAAATTCCATCAGAAGAAGTCTGCTGATAGGGCTTGAGTCAACTCACTATCTGGATGTATAGTGATTTTTTGTCCTCCAAATCAGTATAGCCATGACATTCCAGCCTTATCGCACTGTTCATGAAATAGCTTCCTTAAAAGACCAGTAATAATCTCCTCTGCTAAAGATGTCTTGCCTGCTTTAGCTTGCTTACTCATGTTCTGCTTTGCTGAATTCATGAACACATACTTCCTGGAACAGCTGCCACCCTTCCTAATACTCTCGGTTTCCAGGCCCTGCCCTAATGACAGTATGTATATTTTTATCTTGAGTAGGAATTGGGGCAGGAACTAGAATTCACCTTTTCCCCCTCTTCTTGAGTGTGTGTTCTTCTCCTTAAAAATTATACAGTCATGTTCTTGATTCCTTGGTCCCTGCAGACCAAAGAAACTTCATTATTTCATGAAAAATGGAATTACACTGAGTCCTGAGGATGGTAAATCTCCTCTGTAGTCTCAGCCAAAATAGCGTGCAATCTGCAATCCTTCCATTAACTGGAAGATTTGATCCTGTACTTCTCATGGCTTTAAGGAGTGTTCAGAGCTCCTGGAAAAAGATTTTAGGCATCATGACTGCACCTATGTAGTGTGGGATTGGCTTGTTAGGTGTGACTGAAGGATGCTTAACACAGACAACGCGGAGGACTTCTGTGTATACAGATCCCAAAAGGATTTAGGAGGGACCTAAGTAGGGAGCTTCTTGATGTTACTGACTCAGACTTTAATATCAAAAGTGCAGAAAGAGGTTACAAGCTCTAGACAGTCACTTTCTGGGGTGAGGAGGTGAGAAGTGAGAGACCAGGCTAAGAAACAAACCCCTGGAGTCAGGCCGTAGAAGTAAAAGGGAGCCAGGATTTGGGCTCTTAATCCTTCTTTTGATTCTAGCTCTCAGCTCATATTGCAGAACTAAAATGAGAGATGTGGTTTTCAGATTAATATATCTTAAGTTTGCTTCATGTCTGCATTTCAAAACCATATCCTTTTTGAATACTTGAACTGATTTAATGATATTGAATTAGAAATTGGTGTAAAATTTGACTTGAGCACGGTTATCTGGTATACTAATGCTTACAGAAATATTCTTTGCTCCTGTAAGCTTTAAAAGGACAGAGCTGTTTTGAAAACCTGACTGCAACAGCAGCCAGTCTTTCAATGATAAATAATGGGAGAAGAAAAACAAGTCTCTAAGCCTCTAAATCAGCTTTTAAATCAAGATATTCCCAACTCCTTAACCCTTTAATTTCTTCTCCTTACTTGACCACATTTTTCACTTGATATTAGCTTTACTACATAGCCACAGGATTTTTTTTTTTCCCAGAATTACTGGAGTTTAGCAGACCTGTACAGAAATTCTGATAAAGTCCCTAAATTTGATAATTACATGCTAAGGAGTAAAGAGTTATGGGTGTCCTCTATAAATTCAAAACAAACAGGTTTGGATTTAATTTAATAAGGGTCTCTCAAGTTGCCTGGGATGGTCTGAACTGGCCACTGCAAAGCTGTTATACTACCAATTAACCAGCAGGGTTTTATCTACCACGCCAGAATTGTACTGGGTGCAGTATGTGATTCTCAGCTGTTACAGCTGCAGCAACTATTCTTGTTGCTTTTCAAATAATGGTGAATCCTGAGCATACACGAGCTTTAAAGTATTACAGTGTTGTATCTTAAGACATGAGCTTTGCAAACTTAACCAACAGGTTTTGATAAAGTTTGTTTTTCTGAAGTCCTGTGGTCCACTACTGCGTGTTCTGTGGCTGTGGAGGTGGGATATTTGTGTAGCTGCAATCCTGTGTTAAATATTCTTTCATACAATAAATTTATAACTGCCAAAATAATATTCACAAAAGAAATATCAAAGTTGCTTGTTTGAAGTATTACTTATTAAAGCAGGAGCTGTAAGATGCTTTTCCTCTTTTTTCTTTGAGATTTTGTTTTTACACTGCTCCTTCCCCTTTTCCAAGTTGCCTTGCTGTTCTGTGTATTTTTATATACAGTACATTCTTACATTACTCTTTTTTTAAAGAAGGCATTTCACTTGTTGGCTGCAGGCTGTCTTATTGTTAGGAAGGTATGTGGTTATTAATAAAATGCACTCTGGTCCAAGAGCTTAGATATAGGAATATAGGAACTCTGGTGACACTGTTCTCATGTCCTGTACTCTGTAGACTTCTTGTTTTGTAAACAGTTTTAGAGGTTTGCTGTTTCTTCATGTTTGTACTAATCAGTGTGTGTTTCTTAGTAGATTGCTTTGTGAGGAAACAAATTTTAGTCAGCTTACTGATGGTTGCTTTGTTACCTCTGAAAAAAGAGGACAAAATCTAGTCAGGTGCACTAAAACCAGCTAATAATCTCTTTACTGCTTTTTTCTTAGTGTTTAAAAACACTCGGCCCAAGAAGCACTGTGTGCCTGTGTTTAAAATGCTCTCTTTGCATCATTAAGAAATCTGAAGCTGCCATTGTTCCACCCATCTTCCCAGGGGAAACTGAGAAGTAGAGGTGAGAAACTGCTTACGGATTTTGATGTCCAGCATCTGCTGGCAAAATTCCAAAAAGAAAGATACTGGATCTCTCCTGACCTCTGGGCTGTGTTTTTACCAGCTTCTTGCAGGCCTGCTTGCCTGTGAGTCGTGAGGCACTGGTGACTTCTGCAGCTGCAAAACCATAGCACCATCCAAGCCAGACACCCCTGCTTCGTGTGAGTGTGCGGGAGACTGCAATTTGCATGCGCCCCAAGGGTCACGCACCGTGTGTCTGTCACTGTTTCCTAGCATGCCATTTGAATTTGCATCCTCTCCCTGAGGAGCAGCGGCTCCCAAATGAATGGCAGCTGCCGCCAGGGACTGAGAGGGCTGCTGGCCATTAGCAACTGGTCCAGCCACCCTACTTGTGTGGGACCTATTAACAGGTTTGTGGGGAAATAGCAGTTACATGTGAACCATTTTCTATCTTCATCAAAGGGAAAACAAAGGATTATCCGATTACAAATGCACCATAACAGCCAAATGAGCAAAAGCAGCCAAAGCTCTGTCCTGCCCTCTGTCCTTTTAACTCTGTCTTGCTCCATCTCAGACATCCAGTTTCCCATTACTTAAGTCTCTGAAAGCCTCTTCCTGCCTTTATTGTTTTGCCAGTTGCTGCCTTCAATTTACTGCACTGATAAGTACTTCCCAGGCTGTAAATATATGGTTGAGACGTTTCTGAAGCCAATCTAGGTTTTGATTGTAGTCACAGGAGGAAAGGTCAGCAGCAAAACTGCTCTCACTACACAGGGAGGCCACTCCTCACACTAGGGTAGGTATAGATTGTGAATTCATGGAGAGAGATGTGAGGGAATGTGAGAGTTAACAGGACTGAAGAAGAAAAAATGAACATGCTCTTAACCTCTCCTTCTCGCAAGGTGATACCCTTGCTTTTAGTAGATGTACAGTAACTGCAGTTGTTCGTCAGTTTGGGAAAGGCTAGAAACCAGGAAAAGAGAGAAATCAACTATGATCATCATTGCTGAAAATGATAGCAGGTAAGTAGGAGGTGTTGAATTCTCCCTAGTGCTATCTGTGACTGCCGATAATGGTTTTGTCTTACCTTGATACAACATAGCTGTAGAGATGGCCAGTGGAAGAGGGGGAGTGTTTTAAAATTTTACTTTTGGGGACACTTAGCTATGATCTCTACTGTTTGCATGACTTGCACAAGCCTGTAGAGCTTGGTGGGCTTGAGAAGCTCCATTTGTGTCTTCAATTCCTGTGGCATCATTATAAAGGGTGGCACAGATGTTTGCAGTGTGGCTGTCTCCCAGTGTGGGGCCCAGAAAGTACTCTTCCATGAGTAGTTAGTCTACAGTGGGGAACAACTGGGAATTACAGAATGATATGGATTGAAAAAATTTTGTCTGAGGGAAAAATTGATTTAGAAACCATGGGTTTATTAGACAAGAACTTGATACCCAACTTACTGAATTTTAATACAAATTACATGCTCTTATGACTCCTCTTTGCCTTAAAATTGATTGAAAAGTTGTGCGAAACTAAAAGCAGTGCTGACTTCTAAAACAGTCATAACTCTTGGAATATTTAACAGCTTGAAAGAAGTCAGTACCCAGGGACTATGCTGCTACTGAAAAATTTTGGCTTAGTTAAAATATAAGACATAACAAGCATTGTGGTAGATTTTCAAGCTGAACATATGAGAAAGTCTAGGCAGATATAGCCTAGGATTTCTTAATAATCTAATTAATAAATGTGATTTTTCTGGCTTGTCTTGAAGAGGACATAGCTGGTTAAGGTAAACAATAATAAAATATTAAAATATTTTGTTGCAGATATATATGGTAATAAATGTTCTGGGGGTTTGTCTTTCAGAACTGAAGGGTTGATTACATCCCCAGATGTTCTTTTCTAAATAACTAAAAGAATTGTTTTTTGCTTGGGCTGGACCACCTTATTATAGGCATGTAACAGCGTAACCAGTTCATAAGGTGTATTTCAACCCTGACTTGACTAGGCTAACAAAACAGATTTACTCTTGAAAGATGTTCTGTGCAAGTCTGTGGATAGCAAAGGCAATTGCCAAGAGTTTCTCAGAAGGCTTACAGGCAGTAGTATAACTTGTAGGAGGTATTGATGGTGTCCTTCTTGGCTTCTGAATAAAGATCAAGTTAGAGTCTGTGTGAAACTCATACTGCTGCTGCTGTCCTCTCCTTCAGTGCTGGAGATCTCTGAAGTGCCTGAAGCACAAAGATTCTCAGAAGAGCTGCATCCCCTGGTGTCACACATGTTAATCAAATGCCTGATATTGGTAATTTGACTTCACTGGGAATAGCAAAATCATTTTCGTGACAAAACTACTGAGAAGTCCAGCTGGGAGTTTTCCTTCTTTTGAAAACAAACAAAAGTCTTCCTTAGCTCTCCCTTTTAACCTGATGCATTCTGGGCAACTCTACTACCCTGACCCACGGAAAGTGGAAGATGTCATCAGCATAATACATGGAACAAACCAAGGATGTCTGCTCAGATTTTACTGCCATTTATTAGCTGGAATTAAAATTACAGAGGTGAATACAACAAAGTAAATACAGGGAAACAAATATAGAAGAGGATGGGACAAACCCAACGTATGGTAGATAACTAATTCCATAAAATGCTAGTATTGCCATTGGGAATGTAGCCTTTGTTGTTTTTACAAATCCAGGTATTAAGCGGCCCATTATTTTAGGTGAATTATAAGAGGGAAAACCTGGGAGTGGTGGTAGTAGAGGTGTTATGTTGTCTCTGAAATCATCTTGGTTATGTTTCACACAATGAATGCTAAACAAAAAGCTATCTAAGCAGCTCAAGCCTTAATCAAGTGACTTTCTGATTACTGAAAGTTTTTGGTCGTGTGACTCTCCATTGGCATTCCTCATGACTTCTGTAAGCTTCTCCTTTATCTTAGGTCAGCATGTATTGTACTCCATATGCTAATTTATGAACTTGTAGAAGACACCATGGTCTTATGTGTGCGGGTCTGAATCAACAGCTGGGTAGTCCATGTGAGTGGATCCATATAATGGGGTCTCTTACCTGTGGCCCTATTAATTTAACCTCTGTTTCCATAGAAGACTGAATGTCTCGGGCTTGAAATGGCTTATAATACCCTTCTGTGCTGATTGGATGACTTGTGAAAGTAAATATTAAGCTTAGTGGAGCCTTCTCTCAAAATTAAGCGTAATAAAATATGTTTTGAGTATTTGTAACTTGAATACTTGCATGCTAAGGCACAAGCGCTCATACCTTAGAGGCTATACTGGATGTAAATAGCAAGGTTTTGGCAGCAGAGAGTCTTCAAGCATGGCCTTTGTGGGAGGAGGCCAGGGGCTGTGTTCTGTCAGACAGAGATACTTCCAGCTGTCTTTGCAAGGGACACCATGCAGCTGAGCCCATCAGCCAAGTTCATGGCACCTCTGGAAAAACATATTTAAGAAAAGGTAGAAAATTCTGAGGAGGAGGAAACATGGAGAAAACCAGGGAATCGGTAGGAGGAGGGAAGAAGAGAGGGAATGATAAGGTCAGAAGACAAGGAGGTGCTCTGTGGCAGAGCAGGTACTTCCCTGAGGAGCCTCTGGGCCATTGGTAAATCCATGGAAAAGTACGTGCATCTCTGAAGGGACTGTGGCCCACAGAGAACCCATAATGGGCATAGGACCAGAGTGAGAAGGGAGCAGCAGTGGAGAGAAACTGCTGAGTACAGACCCTGACCTCGTGCACTGCTGGTTGTCTCACCAAAGGACTGGCTTTGCCTAGTCACCAGCAGAGTACCTGTCCTATTCTCTTTTCAAACACAGACGTCCCACTCTGTTGTTTACAAGCTCCCCTCTGATCAAAAAAAAAAAAAAAAAGTCAATCAAAGCAATAGGTGCAGACAATTGCTGTGGTTTATTGTGTAACTATGATCTGAAGGTGTGCAACAAAGGTGAATGAGTACTGGGAAGTCAGATGAGCCCAAGACTCCAATATTCCATTTTCATTCCTCTCCTGCCCACAGCAAGACTTGTATCTTGCATTCATGGAGCAGTGCCACAATCTCTCCCTTGTTCTGTGTCCCTGCTCCATACAACAAACTTCATTGGCAAGCCAGATGTGCCATCCTGCAGCCAGCTGCATGTGATGGCTGAGGTCATGGGCTGGGCAGAAGCAGTGGCATTAGGCTGCTGGACAGCCCAGCATCTCTGCCCAGTCCTGCCTAGCACAGCTCCTGCTTGTGTCAGACCCTGGAGAAACCTGGCCCCCTGTGTCACTTGCTCAGAGATTTCTAGAAATAGAGCTGCGTGTACTGTAATAAATAAACTGGTACTGACCAGCTACAAGAAATGTGTAACTGCTGGGAGAGAGTAAACTCCAGGAGCCACACAAGAGGCAACCTAAAATCCATGCTGACTTGAGCCCAAATAGATGTCTTGATTGCACCTGTAGGCAAAGGTGCAGTCCCAGCTGAGACTCTTTTTATGGTAGTTATACTAATATATGGGGAGACTGATGACAGGAAAGGGTCTTACTGTGAGGGCCTCCATTGCATCTACAGAGTAGCAGCTGACCTCTGTCCTGAAGAGCTTTCCCTGGATAAGACAGAATAATGGAAAAAGGTGTAGCACAGGAAGATACTCTTAAACCTTCTCATGAGACTCATGATCTCTTTTCAACTTCTTTTTCTGCATACTGCTACTGGTTGGATTTCCCTGTTGAGCTGCTCCCACTTAGCACTCCTCCAGCTGTCAGGTGGAAGCTGTTTAACTCCAAGTATTCACTGATGTCTTGTATAGGCTTGGAGGAGGGAGGATGAGGGGAGGTCTGGCATATTTAAAGCCCCAAGAATGTTCTAATCTTGTAAAGAGTACAAGTCTTCTGTGTGCAGGCCTCTGGAAAGTTTACGGATAAACTGAGACTCATAGCAGTGCCTCTGTATCAAGGTGGGACTCTTTGCATGAGCCTCTATTTATTGTCTTTAAGTGAAAGCAAAATAGCCCACTTTTAATGAGTGGGAGAAATGCTACATGTACATTTAATTTGACTTGGCTTAAAAGCTGCTTGAATTTAATTCAGCTGAATAAATATTACCATGTATGTCAAATTAAGACCTATTTAAAACTGACTTATTGATTTAGCCTCCACCTGTAACCAATACAATTTGCCTGAAATCCACCTGAGAGTGCCCACACATGGATTTGTACAGGCTTAACATTTTAATATTATTTAAACTGCTGTAGGTTGTGGGTGTGGACCTCCCCATAGTAGCCTCCAGAAGTAGAAGTGAAGGCTTTTGATTTTACTAATGACAACAGCCAACATTTAAACCTTGCCTTCATGCTGCCCACCCTGTTAACACCATTTGGTGCTTTTGCATAAGATCACAAGTTTGCTGGCAGGGTATCCTGTTTCTTCTGAAAACTAATGTATTGCACCTCACCACATCTGTCTAAAGAGCTCACAGCCTACATGCTTGTTTCAAGTAGTCTATCAAGACAGTCCACAATAATACCATCTCAAGACTTCCAAAATGTTGAACACAAAATGCAATTATACTCCACAAAAGTACTAAGGAAATCCATCTGCTCAAATGAAATGTGTGCATGTGGCAGTCAGGGTGATGGCAGGACTTGGAAGGAGCTCTATATCTTGTAGTTCAGTTCATGGCAAACATCTAATCTCTGAGCACATCACTGCTGTTGTTTCTGCTTTCCCCTAGGGAGGAAGTGAACATCCCATGATAGAAATATTTCATAAAATAAAGCATGACATGCATGACACCATGACTTGGCTCATAGGAATATTACAGCTGTTTCTATTGTCTAAATGAAAGAGAAAAAGCTGTCGGCTTTGAGTGAGTGCTATGGTCTATGATGATGGGATTGCTGCTGTTGCAGTCTTCACCGATTCCTGATTATCCCCTGAAATTCCTTCCCAGCATGTGTTGAGTTACCAGCAAGACTTGCAGGGGAGACTGTAATTCTAAATGGCCTGATAAAGAAAGGAGAATGAGTGGCTGTGGGGGACTGTGTGCCTCTTGTGTCCTTAATAGCCTATGTTAATCACACTTAACCCAATCATATTAATAATTCCATTATAAGGCAAAATTTTATTTATTAGTTTCATTGTAGTGGGCAATCATTCCCTGAAGCAGCTGGATGTCAATAAGATATTTCAGTGTTATGCTGGAAAGCAGCTGGGGGGCAGAGATTCTCAAAGTTATCTTTGTTTGGAAGTCCAACTGCACTTTTGGCAATCAATTTTTTAACAATAGCCACATATTTCAAACATTTTTTATTTTTTACACATAGTAAAACTCTGTTATGATTCTATTTTCTTTTTAGTTTTATGTCTTTCTCACACTGAAACATTGACAGGATATAGTTTATTTAATTTATGTAGATGAAATTTAGAGTTGCATTTTACTCATCCATCTCTACAGGTGCTGGTGTGTGGTTGCATACCATTGTGGCATGGTTATAGACAATTCCTTTATTGTTTTAGTAGAACAGCAGTGCTTAATCACACAAGTAATGATGTAATGGTTGTGGGTTTTGGAGTCTGCAATCAAGAGATGTGGTATCAGATTTTGGCTCAGACCCAGTCAGACAGTTCTTCATTTGGTGAAAATGATTGATTCTTCTTTAAGAAGCATTATTATAATAATGCTCTGACCTTTAGAGGTCAGATAGGGTGTTTGGGAGGACAGCACTGCAATGTTGGGATCTCGGTGTCAGCTACTTAAGTAGTTGTAAAATGAAAGAAAAACACCAAACCTTCAATTTTACCCAGGGCATTATTTGTTAATTACCATATGGCTGCCTTTATACTGTTGTCAGTGGAAGACAGAGATAATACTCTCCTATGCTGTATTTTACAGATGATGGGAATACCAACAAAGCTTAAAAGCCAGATCAAATCTCTTCCACTCCTACATTTCATATTCAGCAATTTTCTAGGCTTAGACAGAAATGCAATAGCTTTTCCCTGTTTATTTTTTTGAAGTGCTGACTAAAACATATTTTGAAATGGCAAATTATTTTGTTTTTCTCCTCTTGGAAGAAAACCTAAGTCAGATGAATCTGGAAGAGCTAGACAGCTGGATTTGTGAAAATTACACCAGTTATTTAAGCATTTAGAGACGGATTTGGATATGGTCAAAAATGAAAAACATGTCCAAAGTGGGATTCTAGAAAAAGTTGAGTGTATGAAGTGATCTTGAAAAACACTGCACAGCTGCCGGTAAACTCTGAAAACAAACTAAGCAAATGCTCTGCTTACTTTTTTTTTTCCACTTTAAATACATAAACAGTCTTGGGAAGAAAGACTAACCCTAGGGTAACCATTTTTCTTGTGGCCTGACCAGCAGGTTAGAGAGCCACACATCTCTCTGCATTCTCTTGTTCACTTCACACTTTGGGTTTGGTGTTAGCCCAGCTCTAGCAGGGAGGGCTGAGGCTGCCGAGTCCAGGTCCAGAGCCAACCCTTAAGACACCACCTGCTACAAAGGCTTGAAGCCAAGGAGCACTGTGCACCCACCTCCCCTTTTCCTTAAGTGCATGCTCTGTTTACTGTTGTATGAAAGGATTAGTTTAGTTTCCCCACGGTTTGTTGCAAGTAGCATCTATGTGTGATTCCTAGAAAAACAGACGTGTTCTCTCAAGGTGGGGGGTGCTGCACCACCAAATTCAGAGGAGAGTGCTTTCTTCCACCTAGGAGGAAGGGGCAGGATCTAACATTTGCACCTCTTTGATCAAGTTTCTTGTTGGCTGGCTTGGACTACAGCATTTTGTGTGCACTGAGTGGTAGAAGCTCCGTGTTCCATGAGCTGTGCTTATGTCCTCCAGGATCCTCTCAGCTTCAGGGAAGAGAGTGTCATGTCTAAAACCATTGCTGGATGGGACCAGAAAGAAACTGGCTGTAAAAAAAACCACTACAAAATCATGGAATTGTTTAGGTTGGAAAAGATGACTTTAAGATCATCGAATCCAACCACTAACAAAACACTGCCAAGGCCATCACCAAACCATGTCCCTAAGTGCCATATCTACACATCTTTTACATGACTCCTGGGATGGTGACTCAACCACTTCCCTAGGCAGCCTGTGCTTGGTCACCCTTCCAGTGAAGAAGTTTTCCCTAATATCCAATCTAGATTTTTCCCCTGGTGGATCTTGAGACCATTTCCTCTCATTCTGTTGCTTGTTTCCTGGGAGAAGAGGCCGACCCCCAACTGCTACAAGCTCTTTTCAGGCACTTCTAGGGCCTTACCACTGTAGAGTGGTAAGGTCTCCCCTCAGTCTACCTTTTCTCAGGCTAAACAATGCCAACTCTCAGCTGCTCCTCTTAGGACTTGCATCTTTGGCTGCATAGATTATTTTGAAGCTCTTCCAAGCAAACACTGCTGCGCACTGCAAACAGGCTCAGCACTGCAGGATTCTAAGGCTGGGTCTGTAGAGAAGTGTCCAGTGCAGGACACTTTCTCCAGGTGCTGGGATGCAGTGCACTGTGCTGCTGGAGCACCCCTGACCAGTCAGTGGTGTCCTAAATGGATATGAGGTGCAGGTGGGAGCTAGCATAGGCCAGCAATGAGCAGCTTACATATGCCAAGTCCGCTTGGGCGGTTGAGAGATTTCACTGATCGAGCTGCAGGCCAGTCTGGGCATGATCAGCTCCACAGTGCAGACCTAACCTGAACGAGAAGGGATTTCTCCTCTTTCTGGGAGCTGGGAGTTGTGTCGGGATGTGTTGCCCCTGCCTTTTGCTGAAGAAGGAGCACACCTGCCTGTGCTGTGGGTGTGAGCTGGCTGGCTGAAGCAGCACCAGCAGGGCCAGCAGAGCTGCCACTGCCTGGCATCCCTTGGGTGGACCACAGTGGTATTTGCAGGGCTGCCAGGAGATAGAGACACAGCTCAGTGTGCCACTCTGTGCTCATTGTAACACTGGCCAGTGGCAAGGGTGTCAGGGTGGTTTTGTAAAAAGGATGAAGAATGCCAGTCCTACCAGGACTGGGTTTGCAGTGCGAGGTCTGTGATATGGTGGGTTTGAAAAACTTGTTATTTGTGGGTGAATTAAAGAGTTATATAGTTAACCAGTGCTTTGCATGACTAGCTTTAAAAAGTTGATGTTATGGGCAATAATTTCTGAAAATTAATTTCCCAAATTCCTGTGTTGTTTCACTTCAAGGACTATTTTAGTTATAGTCTTGGCGCTTTTTTTCCCTAGATAAGTTGCTGGATGTACTTGTTTGTCACATTTCAAACACTTGGTGTGATCAGACAGTAGTGGGGCTTAGTCACAGATAGATAATAAAATACTGATTTTTTTCTTTAAATATAACCTGTAAAATTACTTCTGAAAACTTGTAACAGAGTAGTCTGTGCATCTTCAGGTAAAGGGATATTTGATATTTAAATGTATTGTAGATATGTAATAAAATTTAGAAGTTTCTGTATGCATTCAGCTGTCTGTGACAACCCAGATACTGTGGGAAGATTTATTTTAAAAAGCTGATCTTAAGGCCCTCTGAAAAAATTACCTCCTAGTTTAATGTTTGCTATGAACTTCATTAAACACTTTATGTGATCTGTGCCAATTAAGACCATTAGCATTATCATGGACCAGTAACCTCAGGGGAAAAAATGGTTATGCTTAAAAACATAAAAGCAGGGTTATTAACAAAAAGTGACTTATCAAGTGTAAATAGAATGACTTGAACAAAATGTGCGTCATTGTACATGCAGACCTTCATTTACCATCTGGTTTCTGTTTTATGACCCTAGCTAGGGATTTATCTTGTGCTAGTGGACAAACAATTGGACAATGCTTAGAAACACAAGCTGGAATATAGGGAAACCTTATGGCAATCTTTCACATGCTCTGTATCATGTGGGGAAAAAAGCAGTCTATAGAAAAGATGAGTTGAACTGTAAGCATTGAATCCTGATGATTCTTTGATATAGTCATATAATTATGATTTCTTTTACTTTCTTCAGATTTTCATTGAAGTCCAGCTAAGAATGCAACCAACAAAATAAAGTGAAAAAGCTGGGCATTTGAAGAAGCATCCTTCTACTTGGTGAAAATGTCTCTTATTTTTTGACAACGATTAAAAGACAATGGGGTCAAACACTCTTGGAAAGGCTGCAACATTAGATGAGCTTTTGAACACTTGTATTGAAATGTTTGGTATGCTCTTTCAATATTTTATTTTGTTGTTATTGAAATTTATCTTTTAATATAAATCCTGCTGTTCTCTGGTTTAGCCAGTCTTTCTCTTGGCTAAGAATATTTTTGTTCTGTAAAATTTTCCATGTTTCAATTTGGCCTAAAATCATGCAAGCCAGAATTTTAATCACATGCATACTGTATTAAATTTTCTTAATACAAATAATGCACAATTGTGGGTATGGTGGTTTTTAAAATGCTGGCCATTACCAAGAGAAATGTTTAGATGAATTATTCGAGGAGTTATTTCTGGCATCGATCTTTGTCTTGAGTGGTTACACAGCTGTGGTTTTGACCAGTCATTTTTTTAAAGGTTTTCCAAATCATCATGCAATAATTGACAAGAATATGACCTAAGGCTCATTTAATCCTTTTACTCTTATTAAAATGTGATGTACCAGGTCTGAGGGAAAGAAGTGATGAAAAAGACCTTGATCTATAACACCATTAATCATGACATATATCACATTGCAGTCAAATGAGTTCATGGATGAGCTTATGTGTTTTCAAATGGGGCTTTGATTCACAAAGCTACATTTAGATTCCCTGAAGATGCAGGACAGGTTTTGATTGGAATGAAATACTAATATTTTTTTGCCATGTGAGATAAACAGGTATCTAAAGGTGAGAGAGACTGAACAATTCATGGATGGACAGATCTTGCTACCAGCTGCAGTGAATCCCATACATCCATTTCTGTAGGCCACCATCAAACTTGTTGCTCTAGAACCTTGATTAAAGTATTATGGATTTGTTATCTGTTGGAAATAGTGTCTCTTCTTGTATACACACTCTCGACAAGTGTAGTCCATGTGTGGTTCCTGTTCCATACATCATATCATCTACTGTCTTCTAAAAGAGTGACAGACAGAGAATAATCTAACATTGCAGATGGTGGGAAGACTGATGGTCAGCCAGTCTGTCAGGGAATAACTCTGTGTAGCTTCAGTGGCTACACTGCAAAGACACGAGGGTCTCTGTTAGACAGCTGGAGATGTGACCTTGGGCACAGATGTGAGGAGCTGCTTTAACCCTGAATTCCTTGAAGCAGATCCAATTTTTTTAATAATTTAACTGCTACCTTAAAGCTATAAGGCTGCAATAAAAATAAATATTGGAAGTAGTTGTGCATAAATCATCTTCCCACCCTCTTGATGGGCTAATTTGGGATTGGTCTCTTAGATTACTGGCACTATCTTTATACAAAGTTTAGCACAGCGCTGCCCATGCCCCATTTTTTAGCTGCAGCCTGTTATCTGCACTGGTTAGGTTTCTTCCCTCTGTTTAAATAATTGTCACTGCATTCTAGCCAGTTACTGTTCAAGGGGCATTTTTGTGCTCTAGTGTTCTTTCCTACCTGTTTTTTAGATAACAAGCCAACATTTCCACTTTTGATCCTCACTGTCTGACTCTGCTTGAAGAATAAAAGCTCCCCTCTTTTATGATAGGGTTAATTCATTGTTTCTCTTTTGCAGATGACAAAGGAAACCCGTGCTCCAGCCATTTGCCAAGAACCTTTCTTTTAATGCATCGGTGGTATCTGCCTTCGACAGAGCTGGCTGGCAAGCTTCTGTCCATATATCCTTTCACAAAGTGCTGCAAATTGGCATTACACTGTCAAAAGCAGATTGTTTTCCTGACTGCTTGTAAAAATGTGCCAATTAATTAGTGACAAACAAGGTTTAGAGGTGAACTTTTCTTCACCTTAAAAGGTGGAAGTTTGTGAGCTTTATTCTCACATAAAGACTTTGTAGGCTTTTTCCTTATGTACAAGAATACTGACTTTGCATCAGCCTTGAATTACTGCATATATGAGGCCAAGATAACATTTCAAGTGTATCACAGCATGTTGTCCTTTGACTACTATGATTTTTCAGTGATATCTAAGCACCTATATGTCATTTATTCCTCTTAATTCAGTAATTGTAACGATTACCATATTTGGTTAGCCAGAGCTGGCAAGAAGACTTTAAGCAGAACATTATGAATTGTAGAAGAGAGTCATTTTTGATAGAGGAAGGAAAAGGGGCAGCCAGGAAATAGTCTCTGTCCCCTGTGATGTTGAATGAAATATCAGACGCATAATGCGGTTATCTCTAGAAGAAAAGTTTGATACTTCTTTAAATTCAGCTTGTCTAGTATCTGTCTCCAGTGAATAAAAACAATGTTACTGAATCAAGGCACACAAAGCTTTCTTTAGCTGACATACTTACAGAGATGCCGATGGGGAGAACTGCAATGAATTCAGATTGAAAATCTGCTACTTCATGAGGTAAATGCACTTCTGGTCCTCTAGCATTTCAGTTTCATGGTTCTGTTAATACTATCAATGTAATTTGGTTTGTTTGGGTTTTTTTACTTGGTCTCCATTCTACAGTGAGGAGTGAATTTCTGTGTGTTTAAAACAATTAAGTTGAAATGTCCAGCTTTAGGACACTTAACTGCATCGAGCTAAAAAGTTGATGGAAAACTTGTGTTATACTTGTGTTATGATTTATCAGGCTTATGAGTGTTATGATTTATCAGCCTCTCAGAGGGCGACAAATTCAGTGCCACACAGAGAAGAGACACATTTTGCTTCCAGGTGTAACTCAATGTGGAAAAAGAAAATTGTCTCTGGGCTGTAGACTTCAGTTCATGCAATCCCTATGTAATTTATGGTGACAGGAGTGTGTTAGTGGTGCTGAGGTTGTTACACGTTGGGTGTATTCCAAACCTTGCGCCAGCTGCTCTGGCCTTGTTTCCATGGGAAAGCTTTCATGTGTTGGGCTGTTCTTATGTAGGAACATTTCCCTGTAAAAGAGAAAGCATGAATTTTTCAGTAATCATGATATAACTTGCTTCACTCAAACAAATGTTTTATCCTCCTCCCTCTGGATGAAATTATATCACTGAGAAAAAAGGTGAGGGGGTTGCTTGAAGTGAGGGCTGATAAAGCCTTTTCTACTCCCCCTTACACAGAGGAGGAGGCTTACATGGTTTACATGTAAGTTTATGTGGCTTACGTCTGCGTTACAGGTTATCGTGGCAGTACGGCCACTCCAATGCACATCTGCATTTTCACTGAGAAGTCTTTTCTGAGCAGACAAAGTTGTCTCACTTGGACAGAGACTAAGTGCAAGTGTTATCTGGGTGTCCTGGCAGCCTGGGTCAGGACACTGTGTGTGCCTTCTGTGAGTGTCACCTGAGACATCACTCTAATTTTGCACTTCAATAGAATGCTGCTTTGTTGTGCTGTTGCGAGTTAAGCAAAAAAAATTTAAAAGATAAAGTGGCTTTTTCCACTTCAGTGTCACAAATAATTACAGAAGAAACAGGCTGAGTTCACTCTCTCTGTCTAAAGAACAGTGGATCTGAAAGAATTCCTATTAAAAAATGCATGTGAAATTTATGCAGCCACTGAATGCTATACCTGAGTCTTGGGGCATCTCTTAACTGCTGTCTGTGGATTTCAGATACTGGATTTTGGAATTTCCTGCGGAGTTTAACTTGGATCTTGGGCTGATTCGTTTGACTGAAGAGTTTCAAGAAGTAGCCAGCCAGCTTGGATATGAGGATCACATCCATCTTATTGATATCTCCAGCATGTAAGGATGTCACGTCAAGTACATATTTTTGTCTAGAACAGCAGAATTCTGGTTTTGTATAAAGTATAAAAATATTAAGGCCCATCTTGAGAGAGCAAAAAAAGCACTCGCAAAGTTGTCTTTAAATTTGAGGCTACTAAAATTTGAAGTTATAGTTACACAGTAAAGAGAAGATTCCTATCTGTATGTAAATTTTTAATATAAACAGGAAATAAATTATTTTTCTGACAAAGCAAGTGCCAATTAAGTGATTAGTATTGCATTTTTCTACAAGTTTTCATACAAAATAATAAGCAATGTAGTGACTGGCATGCTGTGTAAATCTTAGATCTTCCCAGGGAAGCTTTCTTGACCTCTCATCAGTAATCTGTTAGTATTTTGCAATGTGTTCTATTATTTAACTGGAGAATTTTTAGCATTCGCATATGTAGTTGCATTACATCCAAATGAGTACAACTACTATTTCCTTGATAAGCTGGAATGAAAGTTACCTTTTAAACATTACCAGCCATGCTTTTGCATCTCATCTGATAATGTAAATTTTTGTTTAAAATATGACATACGCACAGTATTTGGCTGTCTCTGTTGTTCCATTACTTCAGGGACTGAAGAGGAAAAATTAATCCTTGATGTTATTCAAGTCCTGTGGACTTACTGAGGAAAAATTAATCCTTGTTGTTATTCAAGTCCTGTGGACTTACTGAGGAAAAATTAATCCTTGATGTTATTCATGTATGTTTTTATTCTGCATCTGAATTTGTTGTGAACTGTTCTTGTATTTCCAAAGCATCTTTAATTATGGCTTCCTGTATCATGGGGAAGAATACATTGTCCTTTTGTTGTGATAGAAACCTGCTATTATTTATCACTTGGAGTAGTGCATCCAGCTCCTATCTTCTGTTTGCAATGTGCTGGATGTCACAGGCCAAAAGTCTCATGGTCCTTCTGTGGTCAATTTTACATTCCAACTATGGGCTACACTGACATACACCCAAACAGAACTGAGACTTATTCCTATTCTGTTGCAGTCCTTCCTATGACTGGATGAGAAGAGTTACACAGAGGAAGAAGATTTCCAAGAAAGGAAAAGCCTGCCTGCTGTTTGACCATCTGGAGCCCATTGAGCTAGCTGAACATCTCACTTTTCTAGAGCATAAATCTTTTAGGAGAATTTCTGTAAGAAGCCCACAACTTTGTTACTTGCAATTAGGAGCCTGTCTTTAAAGAGTGTTCACATGGTTTCACATTCATTACTTTTTTTCTCAACATTTCAATGTAGTGAATCTTTATACCCCCTCATATGATATACATAGCCAAGCACTTCCTTGACCTTTTGGTACCAGATGATTTTTGACACTGAGGGAAAGTCAGGCACAGTTGCCTCTTTTCACAGAGGATTGTACAAGGACAAGAGGCAAAAGTGGATGAAAACTGAAGTTGAAGCTAAAACAAAACAAATGAGTAAGACAAATGCCAAAAGAAACGCTGATTTCTGCTGGCAAATATCCATATGAAAGAGTCATGTGATGTTACTGTACCAAGTGGCAAGTAGAAGGAGTAAGTTCTCAAGATGACAAAAGAGACTTTTAAAAAGTGTTTAGGACCATGAGAGAAATTAAACTCCCAAACTAAGAAAAATGTATGAGTTTTTTTGTTTGTTTTAAGGGAGGAAGGAAAAAGAGATCAAGAAGGAGCTGAGACCAGTCTAAATAGAATCACTTTTGATGTCACTTAATAACATTCAAAGGTTAATTACTCTAGACTTCAAATCATAGGAAAACACCCTACTGTGATCTGTGCAATGCTAACCTCGAAGGAGGGAAGGACAAGAAAAAAGGCATGGATTTCTAATTAGATTTAAAATGCATTTGAATTCCTTTGGGCATTCCAGGAAGAAAACTCAAACCTGTATTGAATTTTCATTTTTTTCCTTGCTGTTTCTAGCTTCTCTGTTAATTCTTCAGCTTGAATTTTGCTATCACAGATGATTCCCTGCAGCCATTGAGAGTTAATTAATCTTGTGCTACTTGTTCTCTCAAAGATATGTAATTGTAGAATATGATTAATCTGAATTCTGTCTTTACCTGTTTAAAAAAATGGGGGAGAAGGAAGGGCAATGTTAACTATAACAACAACAAAAAATTTATCTGAACACTGAAATACCACTTATCTGCAGCTAGGAGACAAGCACCTGTTGAGTTAGAGTATATGCCCTTCTAGCAGGCTGGTTTTCATCAGCTAAACCCATCTTGTCTGGCATCGCTAGCAGCTCCCTACACAAGCTAAAATTATGTCATAAGTAACTGACACCTTCCTTTAAGGGTCATCTAAAAACTGTTTTTCAAACATTTAGGAAAATTTAATTTTTGGGATCCTATACACTACCATGGCTTGAACGTGTCAAATTTAACTACACAGAACAAAATGTGTTGAGTAAATTATGGGAAAGATGGAAGCAGCAATCACACTCATCTTGCAAGTTTCTTTATTTCCTGACACACAAACAAGTTCTGAGTTGATATTTAAGGAAAAGCCACACCAAAACAACAGCAAAAAGATGTTAAGGAAGAGCTGTTGTGCAGCAGTGTCTGCCGATCCTGAGTCATGGTCACCTTCTAAACAAGAGGAGCTTTAAAGTGAAAAGTATCAAAGTTTCAATTTGATTCTCCAGTTTGACCACTGTTTTACTGAAAGTGTCTTTTCTCTGCTAGTTCACAGACTACCAAAGCTATGTGATCCATGGCTGCTTGGAGAACAATCCTACTTTGGAGAGATCTATTGCTTTATTTAATGGTATCTCTAAATGGGTCCAGCTCATGGTTCTCAGCAAACCAACACCCCAGCAAAGAGCAGAAGTAATCACAAAGTTTATCAATGTTGCACAGGTAAGTCTTGCAGATTAGTCTTTTTATTCCAGTACAGAGCAGGAATATAAATGGAGATTACAGTAAACAAATTAGCCAATGCTCTTTGTGTTATTTCCTCAGTGAATAGCCTGTTCACATAACTGGAGGTTATTTGTTCAGGTGTGGTGTGCCTGCTTTTTTTAACTAGCAGACATAACTTTATAATTTTTCTTGGTTGTATTTTAGGTGGCAACAGTCACTATTGTGTGTTTCTTCTGTAGCTAAGCTAATTAAAAAATGAAATGCTGAACCATTCTTTTGTGTGCCCTGGTTTAGAGATTTCTGCTTTAGCCGTGGTGGGTTGTCTCCTTTAACTAGTCGTGTGTGCCATTGAGTAGCTGCTACCTGTATTTTGTTAGTTTTTAATTTTGCATGGTTAATCTCTCCTGCAGAAGCTCCTTCACCTCCAGAACTTCAACACACTGATGGCAGTTGTGGGAGGTCTAAGCCACAGCTCTATTTCTCGCCTGAAAGAGACTCATTCTCATCTGTCCTCGGAAGTCACAAAGGTATGCTAGACCTCAGAATATAGACATACTGAGGTGAACATCACCTCTTTGAGGTCTGATGGGTTCTGCAGTGCAGGTGTCTCACCAGCACAATATTTGGATCATGGCAGAACATCCTGAAAGGCACTTGGTTGCATTCCTCTCCATGGAGCAGGATAAACTCACAGAGACCCTCTGGTTGATTGCCTGTGCCAGAGAGGATATTAACACTGTCAATACCCTGACAGGAGTTGTGCTCATTTAAAACAGATTAAGGAAATGAAATGAATGCTTTCACAGGGACTTGCTTCTCTGGCTATTTGTAGGACTGGAACGAAATGACAGAACTGGTCTCTTCCAATGGAAACTACTGCAACTACCGCAAGGCTTTTGCTGACTGTGTTGGCTTCAAAATTCCTATTTTAGGAGTCCATTTGAAAGACTTGATTGCTGTGCATGTAATTTTTCCTGATTGGATAGATGAGAACAAAGTTAACATAGTGAAAATGCAGCAGCTTTCCATCACCTTGAGTGAACTGGTTTCTCTGCAAACTGCTTCTCATCATTTAGAGCCCAATTTGGATTTAATTAACCTGCTAACCGTAAGTATTGAACGTTTCAATTCACTGCTGTGATTCAAATGTTGAGTGTCAGTAGGAGTACTCATATCTATAAAGTTAAGTGCATATTGTTATCTCAGTTTTGAAAACGAAAAGGGAGAAAATACAAAACAGAAACAAGTTCACAAGAGGTGTTAAGAAACTCAAAGAGTTTTACTACAGTCATATGTGAGGGCTGGAAGCAGCAACAGGATTGTTATAAATTACCTCTTTTAAGAAGGACAGATGGAGGGCTGCATTTCTGTTAGGAGAAGTAAAAACTCAGTTCTGACTACTTAGAATGGAGGCTTATGTCTCCCCTGGAACAACTGGGTGATGTGCTGGCATCAACACACAAGCGAAATTCCAGCTTGAGCATCACTCTGGCTTTGCTCCCCTGTGCTTTTCATGTGACACAGTACCCTTCCTATCCAGTAAATAAAAATGTGATGGATTTATACTGGGACTGATCAGGTACAGAGCTTTACACTAAGGAAGCTGACAAATATGAGCTTGAGCTTGGAGAAACCAAGCTGGTGTGGATATACCTATGGCTTCATTGTAATGAGGACCGGGAAACTTTGGAGAAATTGGAAAACCACCTTCAGCTGTGCCCTGTGTGGAACAACCTGGGAAAAAGCCTTAATCCTGATTAGTGGGACAAGAAAGCAGGCACCAGGTGTTGACCCCTGCAACAGTCCTTTACCTTAAATTTTGAACTATAAAGGTAGATATTTTTTATCTTGTTTTATTTTTGTAGGGACAGAGAGCTGCTTTCTTGTGACACTCTTTCCCTTCCTGGTCATTTCCTGCAAGCTTGGCTTTGAACAGGGGGAAGTGGAACCTCAGGCTTTAGGGAACTGAGCAAAAAGTGAGTCCAAAAGGGTAGAAATTAGACAATGTGAAGAGAGAGATGGAAGCTGAACTGCTGCTACCACTTTCATTAGCTGTTCTCTCTTCTTGGTGACAGCCTGTTTTCCAAAAGGAGTAGAAAGCTAAAGATTTTTTAAAGACCTTGCAGGTCTTCATATATTCATCATTATATCAGCCTAAGCTCACATAGCGTAAATGCTTTTCAATTTTTAAAAAATATTTTCCTTGTTTTCTGTGTTTTCAGCAAAATGACAGGGATTTTATTTGTATTTTTGTATTTCTTTCAGTGTACTCCATTTACTGGGAGAAGTTACTGAGTACATGATGGATACTTTCTCACTTATGAAACTCTGATTCATTCATTCATAATACAACTCTGCTGACTTTGTTACAGTTGAGCCAATCTGATTATAAAAAATCAAGTTGTATTCTGCAGTGTTGATTCCAGACGTGATCAAGGTTTATAAATAAGGTAGACAGGTGTAGGTAAACCTAAAACCTTTCCAGGGTAATTCTTTTTTCACATCAGTCACTAGAAGTGTAGTTATGGATCAAGTACATTTGTGTGAGACTATTGATTTAAAATGGTGACTTCTGGAAAGGGAAGAACCAACAAATTCCTATGAAAAGTTCCTGGACTAGAATTTTGATACATACCATAATATGAATAGTCTCATTTTTCTTCATGTATGTAGATTTTGTCCTTATCTGTATATATGAATACAATAATTTTTTTTTTTTAATGCTAGTCTCTTAAGTAGTAATAATGGAATTTATTTTGTCGATTAAATGTTTCTATCTCTTTGTTGAAAAGAAAATTTTAAATTATTGCTTGGGTTCAGAGAAAGAGGAGAAGACAAGGGTTGCAACCCAAAGCTGACAAGAGCTGACAACTAAAAAACATTGACCTTGCTATGTGCAAATGGTCTTTTAGCAGATTTAGCCTTCCCTGCTGCCTACATCATCTTCAGTTTTCAGAGCATGAAGAATTAACCATTCCTTTTATTGCTGGGTCTTATCTCTCTAATGTCAACCATAAAAAAATTTTCCGTCTTTACCTTATTTAGAGAAACTCCCTTTCAAATCTAGTAAACGTGTGTAAATGTGTAGAATGCTTTCCAGTTGTGTGTGAATTGGCTGACCCAACTGTTTCTTCCCTTCTGCTGTTTTCCTATTGAGCAGCTTCTATCTAGGCAAGCTTTTAGTTGGTCTCTTGTCCTGATAAGCAATGGGAAAATCTCTTGCCTGGCCTCCCTCCTGTGCAGTGTTGCCTTTTACATCACACTTAGCAAGTGCCTGGCCTGTGCTTGCTTGAGAAGTAAATCACTGGGTACTGGCTTGCTAGTCCAACAACTTATACAAGAAGATATAATGGGCATTTCATGGGCATGTGGGAATATGGCCTGGTTTTCTCTTCCTCAGTGATAGGGTCCTATATGCTCTAAGGGAGACACCTTTCAAGTGGCTTGGAAATGGTGATGTTTGGGAGACTTTGATAAGAGCTATGAAGTGAGAACTTGGGTTAAATGCGTGGGGGAGAGGTGGGTAGTAAACTTCAGGCCAATTGCTCAAGGGGCTTACAGGTATTTTACAGATGTTTTCTGCATATAGACTGAAAGGGTTCATGGGGAACAAGAGGACTCTTAGTTTCAGCGGTAGCTGCTGAATGATCAGCAGTTTGGAAAGTTGGTCTTCTCATGCCTTAAACGTCTGCACACAAACTTAGAAGCCTTTCCCCCCATCCCCACACCCTTCCACCCCACCTCATCTTTTTGTAAGCATAGAAAGTCAGCTTCTAGCTCACAGAATTTTAGCTTTCAACAAGCAGCTGAAAGAAGCCAGCACTTTGCATGGAAGTTAGCATGCCACAAACAAGGGAGAGGTTTGCTGTATGGACAACAGGGATACATGCCAGGTTTACTGGCACAGGAGACTGTGAAAGCTGAGGAGGGTGCAAGTCCTGCCTTGTGTTGTCTAAATGAGTCTGAGTTACATGGGCAAGCCAAGTAAATGTGTTACAGTTCAGCTACCAGCGAGCCAGAGTATGTTACATGAAGATGGACTCATTAGTGCATGATAGCTCTTAGTCTGTGGTTATTCCTCCTTTCCTGACTTACTGGCCACACTTGCTCCACCTTCACCGAACCTTGTACTGCTCCCTGGAGTCCAAAATCTAAGAAGTAGTGAAAGGGGACCTAAACACAAGCTTGGCAGTGCAGCAGAGAGGAAAAACAGCTTTAATGACGGTTTTGCCATTAGAAAACTTTTATTTGGTAAGGATGCTTACCTGCTGTGCAGTACTTCCACACTGTTTTGGTTTCTTTCACAATGTGAATATTCATATTTCATCACTTTTGGTGGATTGGAAGTGGATCTCAGTTTCTCAGCTAAACCACAGTGTATTTACATGAACAGTGTTAAAACTTATTTGGTGCCACCATTTTTCCTTCGCTATTTTTGTCTCAGTATCTATTTATCTAACCTGTTCTGAGACTATATGCAAATGACTGGAAAGTCCCAGTCATTTGTACAGTCTAGTGAAGAGAATAAGAACTACCTAAACAATCAAATTGAAAGTCACCCTCCCTAACTTGTGTTCAGTAAGTTCCACTCAGAAAAAAAAAAAGTCACGCGTTTCTGAGCACTCCCCTACCTTTCTCAATGCCCCTCCAAATTGCTCAGAAAAAAAATGGTCAGCAATGATAGTCAAATTAGAATATAATCTGCTACTCGCTGTAAAGCTTATTCTAGGAAAATTCTTATTATACTTTATTTGTCAAAGCAAAGCGGTAAATAAAACATAAAATGAATGCTTACATAACTGCATAGTCATCATGCGTGTAATTTTTGTGCTAATGTATGAAACTTCTGAACTAGACAATAGCTTGTCCCCTGCACGCTTACACATTGTGCCTAATGGAGTTACATGCACTGCTTAAGATAAGGTCATATAATTCAGGGAGGGAGACATACAAGCTTGCTCAATAAATACTAACGCATTTCCACTCCCAAATCCACACCCGGTTCATCTGGCCTGCCAAGAAAACTGTGCTCCTTCACAAGAACCAGACAACACCTTTTGAACTACCAGTTCTGCTCTTACTCCCAGTCTGGCCTGATAACATCATGCGCTCCGAGTGACTGCTGCCTATTTTATGCCACCGAGGAACCCCAGAATACAGTCACCAAACATCTCACCACAGGAACAATATTTATTACAGCACTTACTGGTTCAATTTTGTCTTTAGGAGAGGCCCTTACCTAACCCTGTGGCAGCAGCATGCTGGCTGAGTAAAGAAACATGCAGGATGCACAGCCTTTCACTGTGCCCTTAATTACAAAGTGCAAAAATCAGCAAAGTTTCAGCTAGACAAAATGAATAATGTGATCTCCAGACTTCTCTAAAGCCATGTGCTTGCTTTGGAAACCTATCTTGGGAAAGGGCACAAGTTGTGTCTTACTCATTGCACAAAATTGTGCCTAAGAGAAGGCGGTTCCTAGAGATGGTCCTGCCTCCTACTTACTTGGCACTTCAGATTCTCTAAAAATAACCTCCTGTCACAGACATTTAGTCAGTAGTAATGCTATCTGTCTGCTCAGGAACATCCTTTTAACTCAATCTTAGTTTAACTGGGGATTTGCAAGGTGGATAATAACTTCAAATTGTGTCAATTCTTCAAAGCCAGTTAATGCAGGATAATGATTACAGGAAATATACAATGTTTATTTCCTCTCATTGTAAAACATTAGCTACAGTGTTGATTACCTTTCCCCTTCAACACTCCAAAAGAGGAGGAATTTACTGCAGACTGATCAGTGCAAGACCCTAGCTGCCAAATTAAAAACAGATTGATCCTACTTTCACCATATTTTAGTACCTTCTTTTTTTCTTGATAAATCCTCTAGGGAAAAGAATGAGAACATGATAGAAGAATTTTTCACTTATCTAGAAACAGCTGGAAGGCAAATTACCTTACTTGTTGAGAGGTGACCAGGAGCAGGCCAAGCTGAGCTAAACAGGGACTGCTCTCAATCCACTTTCCTTCATCAACATCAGCGGCAAACCCAGCCTGCCTCTCCCAGGCCTCTGTCTGCCCAGGGCTTTCCGGAGAGGTGTTTGCTGCACGGGCTGATCTCTGTAGAAGTGCTGCACTACTATGACCCTTCTTCAGGAACAAAATTTGACTAAAATAAAATCTGAAATCCTTCCAGCCTAGACCCTCTGTGACTAATGTCCTAAAGTTTTTGCATTCACCAGGTTGTTTCTGTGAGATCTCTCATGAGCATTGAGCTACTAGAAGAAAGTGGTTTGTGTAGTGGTGGTCTCTGGAGCCAACGTCTCTCTTTGCATGAGGTCAGCATGCAGCCCCTCTCACCCATGGGGTCAGGGTGAGGGCTGTGCCAGCCCTCAGGTGCAGTGCCTGACCTGAGCAGCAGTGTGTGCCTGGGTTGTGTTCGCTCTGTGGAAATCCACTTCCCACATCAGCCGCACACGGCTTTGGCACGTCTCCTGAACTCAGAGTAGCAAAATGTTGTGTTCACCTTCAGTGGGAGCTATCTCTCAGCTTACAAGCCTGTCATATCCAACCCAGACTAGTAAAAATTACTGTTTTCCATTCTTTCTTACACATAGCTGTCCCTGGACCTCTACCACACTGAAGATGATATCTACAAGCTCTCACTGGTGCTGGAGCCACGGAACTCCAAATCGGTATATCACCTTTACTGCATTTTGACATATTGCTTATTTTTCTGCATGCAGTTGATTGAATTTTTAAATTACAATTAAAGTGTTTCCTTATTCATATGTACATAAAGCTTTTTAGTGTTATACTTGTGTAGAATACACAGGCACTATTTATAGGTTTTAGTGCATATTGGGAGAAATAAATATTGGAGCATGCCAGACTTCAGTGTTAATTATTTTTCAGCAAAATCTCTGCAAGTCCTGGAGAACAAAATTCTGCTTTAGATATATACCCTTTATAAGTTTATATCAATTATTTATTGCATGACCCTTAGCTAATTTTCTGGATGCTGATGCAGTTACATAAAACAACACTGAGTTAAAAAGAGTTGTTTAAGGCAAGGCAAATAATAGCTGTAGTAGTTTAAAGTTGTTTGCTTAGGTATAATTGGCTGCATCTCGAGCTCTTAAGCAATGTTTAAACAGATGAGAATAGATATTAATTTTTATTTGGTTATGTGCAACTAAAGATAATGCTGCATTCATGCATTTTTCTTTATTTTTGAAAGTCAAAGGATACAGATAAATCTCATAATTAGTTGAATTTCACTCCAAGTATTAATCTTTCTGCTGCTGCCAGAGGCTGGGGACTCCAATTTCCTCTGAGCATTTCTTCAGTGTCTTAACATTCTTATTACCTGTCATATCCAGCCTGTGCTGCTCTCATGCAGAGCCTTCTCAAGTCTGGCGGCAGCAGAAGCTGAGGGTGGCTGGAAATGCTGGGGGTGACAGCAGGGTTCAGGAGCCTGAGATGAAGTATTCCAGTGCCTTTTAAAGTTTTGAAGCATTCTTGAAAGCAAGCAAGGAAACAGAACCCTTTAATTTCCCAATGTAAGGCTTCTCTGGGGTTTAAAACTGTTAATCGCCCTTGGAGACCATTCTGAGGACTATGTGTGTGTGCTCCCAATTATGTATTATGAGCAATGATAAGGAAACTAATGAATGTTTCCACCGTCAACGCTAGCTCAGCTTGAACATTTCTTTACTGAGTCTCCAGCCCTTGTTGGATATGATTTGACCACAACAGTTGTTGTTTATTTCAGCCATTCTGGGTGCCTCATGCTCTGATTACAGCCAACAAAGTTGAAATGTTACAGCCCTATACTGTGGAAGGACTAATGGATTGCTACTGTAAATGACGAAAATTATCACATTGCTGCTTTGATCTCCAGCCTGAGCTTTAAGCAGGACAAAAGCAATATAAACAATGCTGTGAACTTGAACAGTGCCCAGCAGTTGTGGGAGACTTCTGCATGAGGATCAATGAATAGCCAGTGACATTGAGCTATTGCAGCACCCTGATGGGTAAAAAGCTGCAGCTGAATCGACAGAAGCCGGGCTATTTGAAGCTTGCTTCTCTTTGATGGAGTGCCAAAGCACACAGGCCCTATTAGAGGGGAAAGAATCTGTAGGGCTTTTGTATGTGGAAAAATTTGTCAAAGGCAATGTGACAGCATAGTTATGTCATTCCAACTACTCCACAATTTATTGTTATATGGGTACCGCTCCCAGGCAGGTGCACTATGGAGGAAATGCCTCATGCTGCTGCAATCATTTCTGAGGAAAAAGTGGAGCTGATCTGTTAGCATATGAGTCTGCTGTCAGCAGGGACTTGAGCAAGACTTTCCTTCTGCTAAAACTGGGAGGAGACTCTTCAGTCAGTATAGCAGCCTAAAAAAATACTGAGGAATGACCACCAGCTGTCGTACAGCACCTCCTTGTCACAGTGTCCTGCTTTTCTGCACCCATTAGTGATCTTGTTATTGGGAGTTTTTACTAATACAGCTATTATCTAGAGGACGACTCTGCTTGGTCTCTGGAGAACCAGTTATCACCTTTCCTCATGAGATGCATTTCAAATACATAAATAAAATCATGGTTGTTCATTTGAGTCTATGAGTGCAATAGAAGGAACAAATAGTTCCCTTTGGCTAGTGGTCAGTAATGAGGATTTCATAGCAGCTTGTCAAAATACATAAAAATGAGGCTTCAAGTGGAATAGCCCAGAATGAAGAGGAAGGCTCCAGTGGCTTCAGTCTCTTTCTGCCACTGTACACTCAGACCAGCAGACATTAAAAGCTCCCCATGAGGTCTTGGTAGTCTAGCACCACAGTGACACTTCTAATACAGATGCTTTGAGTCAGTGCTTTTGGCAGATAGAGCTGATGTCCAGGTTCACTGTGCTTCTTAGAGAAACTGAATTTTCTTGAAATAGGGGTGATTTTCCTCCCAAACTTACTTGTGCACATTTGTATGGGTCAAAATCTATCAAGGCATTGATAACAGCTGTTCTAACACTTGAAAAAGGAAAAGCCAAAATAATAAAGCAATCCACTAACAAATTGGTTTTTTCTTTTCCAACCAAACACAGTAAATACAAACCTGTGACCATTTCTCATCTGGATGTCAAAGTCTACAATACAATGGTTATACACAATGATATGTGTAACATCTTTACATGTCTTAATTGTCTCCCTTTCAAGTCACACCAATTCAGAGGGAGACAAATGAGACCCAGATTCTTTGCTCATCAGCTAACACAGGGGTCTTCTGAGATTGTGGACCCTTTCCCTTCAGATCCAAAACACACTGAATTTTTTCTGCTTGACACTGCTTCATCTGCCAGATGTCCAGTGGCAGATGCAGGGAAAGGCTAGTTTCTCTTCCAGTGTTTTTCATGCTAACTGCTTATTTTTGAATCCTTACCTGAAAATGTGTTCAAGCTTGTCCTATATTTTCTACTTGAAGAATCTGAGCTGCATTCCAGAGCTCCTCCCAACGCACTGTAGTGGTGTGGAGGGAATCAGGCTGTGAGCTGTGTGCATCCAGTGAGCTATCAGCTGCTGTTTTGTCAAGACCAAGACATTTTTAAAATAAAATAATCTGTCTGATTTTATCTGCAGAGCAAGTCAAAGGTTAGAGCCTTTCTACTCAAGCTGCCTAGATGAATCAAGCTGTGCATCCTGGCACATCTCAGCTTGAAACCAGTGGGATTGCTGAGCACAGTTCTGCCCCTGCTTCTGCTGTCAGCATCCTGCTGTCTTGCTAGTGCCACACAGAGCAGGAACATGAACTTACTCAGGTTGTGGCAGTTCCTTCCCTGGTTTCTGGGCATGGTCCCTCCAGCAGGGAGTTGGGGGCAGAATGTGATGGTCTCCTCGGAGGTTTTACTGAGGAGCAAAGCAGGTTTCTGGGCTTACCTATTTCTGACACCCACTGTGTTCACAAACCCTACAGACCCTCCTTCCTTCCCTCTTCCTTCAAGTCGAATTGCTGTTGAACCCTCTGGATATGCCAGTGAGGAAAGACTCACCGGGCTGCTTGGGTTTGCTGCTGAGCTCCCTGGGTGGTGGCAGTGTGGCTGTCAGGTGCCACAGAGAACCTGACTGAAGCTGTTAGCGAAGATAAGCAGCCCTTTAAAACCGTGCCTGATGTTCTGCTAAGCACATTTTTACAGCACAAGTACCCAGTAGTTTATGGTTGTAGCTCTGCAGCTGCTTTTAATGGGAAATTCAGCTTCTTAACTCAGATTTAAAAATCCTTGCATTCCGATCCATCTCTCAGCAGCCTACCTCCCCGACCACCCCCAACAAGCCAGTAGTGCCTCTGGAGTGGGCATCTGGAGTGGTACCTAAACCTGACCCTACAGTCATCAACAAACACATACGGAAGCTGGTGGATGTAAGTATTTGGAACATTATGCTGGTCTAAAAGAATGATAAATTTGATATTTTCATCATTATAATTAATTTCAAGCTCATTATGAGATTGTTATGGTTGAGGTGAATTTTAGACATGGCATAACAAATTTTGAGCCATTACTGATATGTTCAGAAATACTTATTTTATTCCTGCAATCAGCAATGGGATTCGTAAATAGGTTTCTGGGTGGAAAAGGAGCAGGCTTTCAGAAGCATCCAAAACCTGGCTGCTGTTTAATAGGTTTGTCTAGCAAATACAAATTTAGAGGGCAAAGTTTAGTTTTTGCAGCTCTAGCCACACAGTTCATGTCTGGTAACAGACAGCTGAAAAGATAGCAACTCAGAAACAAGGTCTCATACATTAATAGGTCCAATGAACTTTTCTGGCGACTCTATTTCTGGTTATCAACTTGCTGTTATTTTACTGTCCAGAACAGGTTACATATGGTAAAGACAGCATTGTCTTGGTGTCACTTTAAAAATGTGGACATGAGGTCACACAGATTTATAGCTGGGGTCTTCTAGCTTCAGTTTAGAAGGTGATGTGTTGTGCTAGGTAATGTAAACAAAGCTAAACACATCCAGATTCCTTTGGAGAGACTGAACTTTTCTTCCTGCTTTCTACAAATTAATAAGTAACTCTGGGAGGAACTATTCAATTCTGATTTTGTGTTACAGATCATTAATTGGGGTTATGTTGTTAAGATAACCTAAACAAACTCTTCAGTTCTCTCACCCAGACTTCAAATATATCTTCTAGTTTACTTTTTGTACATGCTCTTTCTTAAAAAAAGTTTCATTTTTCTTCTATTGTGGGATGCCAGAAATGCACATGCTATTCCTGAATTGCTTTTGTCAGTGCCATATGCGTTGATAAAAATGACTCCACATCCAAACCTCTCTGATAGCTTGTTAAATAGGAAGTCTGTCACATTTCCCTGATCTTTCCAGAATGGGCTGGGTGGGGGGTTATGTTTGTTTCTATAGTTGAGGGAGTTGCAGTTCCCCATTCCAAAATTTTGGCCTGGTTCAGAACATATGATCTAGAGTTTGACAGGATTAAAAAATAATTTGGGGCTTTTATGGATACAGCTTACTGAAAGGCTCATACCACTCTGTACAGCTGTTTTCACTTTGCCAATATTTATTGTTTACTAGCTGCTTTGGGTTGCGCTTTTAGCCATTGTTTTTATTACAAAAAAGTGTTGAATACTACTTGAGTTTGTGTTTTGGTTCCTTCTTGATGATGTTTTTTTGAGGTCTGCCAGTCATTGGTTGCAGTCGTTTGATAGAAATGGGTTTCATCAAGTAAGTTCTTGTTGAAACAAGGACAATACAGATGCCTTTCAGGGGTCTCAGTATATGAATTTAATGCCTTTATCTACAAAATCTTGATCTAATGAAGGAGTCTGCAGTTCACTATGTGCCTCTCAGTCACATTGACTTTGACTCTCATATTTTTCCCATCACTATCACACGTAGCTTTAACACCCCTTGCGCATCTCTGCCAACAGGAAGACAGAATACAGTAACTCCTTAGCAGCTAAGGAGGGCACCCATCACTGTATGTGACCTTTTAAATTTGATCCCATGTCTGTTTTTACTTAGTGGTGGATTGGGGTGGGTTGATTGAAGAGAATGGCTGTTCTCATTACTCATGATTGGGCTGTCAAAATATTAGTAAACAAAATAGATTGAAACAGTACTGTGGCAGAGTAGTGGTGACTACCTAAAAGAGAAATGAAGCCAAAACCATCTGAAATACTCATGGGAAAACTGCTGTTGTTTTTATTTCTTCCTTTTTTTCATGATTAAAAAGTATAATGAAGCAAAGGGAATATGTCATCACCTGGGGCAGAATTTTAGTGACATTTCCAACAAAGAAGAAAAGAAAGACAAGAATAATTATGTTTGAAGAGGTGTGGAGCATCATCACTAGATAAATGCTGATGCCAAGTTTTCCTTTAGAATTAATAATTTTTCCTGTAGAGTCCAATAATATGCACATTGAAATACTAAGCAAAAATAAAAGTAATACAGCCTTCATAATTATAATTCAGATGCAACTGAGCATCTCAATAGCTAGATAAAACATTAAGTTAGGTGTAATTAAAATGTTGAAGCAGCTGGTATGGATTCAGGATATGCTAGATAATAGTGCAATAATACCTTTTTTTTTCCTTCAGTCTGTCTTTAGGAACTACGACCATGACCATGATGGTTATATATCTCAGGAAGACTTTGAAAGTATAGCTGCCAACTTCCCCTTCTTGGACTCTTTCTGTGTGCTGGACAAAGACCAGTAAGCTTGGAGATCTCTTTGTGGTGTTTTGGGTTTTTTTTCCCTATTCCTCAATTTAAAAATTCAGAAAATGCAATATTGAAGGAACAGCATCCCCCAAGTTTCTTGTGCCTGACAAGATTACCAAAAGCTGAATTCTGTTATCATTTAAAGTCTTATACTCTAGTCAGTTCTTTAAGTCCCAGGTTGGAGTCCTGCTTCACCTGATGGTTAAAAATCTTTTATGTAATAGCTTAATGACAAACTCCTGCTGGAACTGAGTCAAAACCCCAGAGTACTGTGAAACTACAGTGGAGATGCTCTATCCAGACCAGGCATCAGACTGATGAAACAAATAAGTTCTGTATGGCACAGGGGAAATGAGTGCATGTAGCAGAGAGGGGGTAACAAATATTCTAGAAGGTACATATAACATCGATTTCCTAGCCAGCTGGACTTGATAATTCTTGTTGTCCAGAATCTCTTTGACTGACAAGGCTGATGGCCAGCCAGAGGCATAACCACTTTTTCTGTGTGAGTAGTAAGTCAAGTTCCTTCATTTAGTGTCCTGGTCTGTGCTCTCACACCTCTAATAGGTGAGATAAGAAGGTTCGTGCTGTAAGTTCAGTGTTACTGTTTAAAGAAAGGTAAGAACCACAAAGGCTGTAAGGGTTTTTACCTTTGAGGACTGTTGCAGCTCTTTCAAAGGATGTACTTTGTGTGCTGCATGCTTTCTGCAATAAGAAAACCCCAAATTTTTCAGTGCCATGAGCAGTGACAGATATACTCTACTTTTTATTTCCCTTACAGAGATGGTCTTATAAGCAAAGAAGAAATGATGGCTTACTTTCTGAGAGCTAAATCACAGTTTCAGTGTAAAATGGGACCAGGGTTTATTCATAACTTTCAGGAAATGACCTATCTTAAACCAACTTTCTGCGAGCACTGCGCAGGATTTGTAAGTATGACTTTAATAACAGAATATATTAAAAACAACTTTCAACCTTTTATGTATATGGGTGGAACTGGTTCCATACATTGCTAAAGTCTCTTGGCCAAATATTATCTCATGGCATTCAGAAGCACAAAACATTTACTCAGGTTGTAGCTGTGCTATCCAGTTTTGATATAGTGGTTTCTGAAAACTGGTGTTTGTAAGAATTTCATTTGTAAGAATTTGAGGGGGGAACAAAATTATGTTAGCTAAAGGATGTTAGAGTCTGTATGAATGGTCTTACTTGGCTTATCTTAAGTTCTTTAATTTGGTTTGATTTCCCATGTAAACAAGCTCAAGGGAAAATAGATGTCTGGAATAGAGGATGTAGATGAGGCAAAAGCTGTTCTTTGTCAGGAAATTGCAAATGGCAACATAGATATGTTCATAATTCTCTGAATGGCTATAACAGCCCTAATTTTCTCTCTATTGAATTAAAAGGTCTTCTAATTTGGTAAAGAAATCAAAAGTGCTTCCAGCAGTTCTGTACAATAAGAATTTTTAGAATTTATTAGTTGGGTTTTTTTTTAATCTGCTTTTTGTCTCAGCCACAACTTACCAGATGTCACTTATTAGAGTGCTCTCTACATATCTGGGAAGGGATTGGTTTTGTGGACATTTGTGTTGCTTGTAAACCTTCTCTAATTTTATCACTTCAAATCAAATATAGTAAAGAATAAGAATTACTATGATAAAGAAGTTAATGGACACACTTGGCTGAAATCAAATGTCCACATTTAGACAGCTTAAGCAGTAGGGGCAGAGGGCCATGTCCTCTGTTTGTGCGTGGCTCACATAACAGGCTGTAAACTCAGACCCTGTCCCTGCTCTCCAGAACAGATCTGCCTCTGCATTCGGCGGTAACTTTATTCCATGATCTTTTCCACTAAGCAATATTTCTTCATGGTTGAAAGTAACAACAACAGCACAACGAAGCACAAAAACATGCTTCTTTTCAGACCTGCTCTGGCGCTCCTGCTCTAGTCCATGCTCCCAATTTCCACTCATTTCTTTTGTGACATGTCAGTTTTGTTTGCATGCTTGAAGCCCCTATCGCAACCGCTGCCACTGATTAATGACATGGTGAAGAAGGAATTCTGCCTATTTCCGCTAGAGCTGCAAAAGCTCTGGAGGTGACATGGTCAGTGCTGACGTAGGAGTGTGCTGGTGGGTCTCGAGCTGACAGGTCCAGCAGACCCATGGGGAGGGACGGCCAGTGGCCTGAGCCCATTTTTCCAGGCTGCCTTGGGAAGACGTCATTGCGTTCGTGACACTCAGTACATGTTTGGAAGGCTTCCACAGCAAAGCAAGGCCCAAGGACCGCCCTGAAATGTTCTCTCCTGCAGATATTTTTCTCCTGCATAAATTTTCTAATTGGCCATTGTTAGATTTTTCACGTCTCCCCGATTACATCCAGTGCAGGAATACAAACGAGTAAGGGATTGTACGGGAAATGGAAATAAGGTCATTTTTCCTGTCAGCTCACTGAAGTCATTGGCATTGTTCTGTGGATGAGCTGGACTGATAGGACAGGAACCAACAACAGAATCTGCTGCATATTTGTTCTGCATTTCAGTGCTACTCATCCACGAGTGGAAACCTAATGTCAAACTGATGCACTGATTCACAGTCAAAATAATGTGCACTGACCATGCAGCAGGATGAATTGACATGACAGTGCAATGCACACAGTTATTAAAACAATACAAACTTTGAAGGTCATGCTAAGACCTAATGCCATTAAGCAGCATTAAGTTGGTATGCCCATGGCTAGCTGCAGCTCCATCCCAAAGCTTGAGTTGCACCACGTGGCAGGGTAGGTGACTGCCTGTCCTGCTAAGCTTTATAATCTGAATTTGCACGGATCCTCTTACCTTGGAGCTGCTCAAGCCAGCTTTGCAGCAAAGCTGTGTCAGACACACTCAAAGCTTTAGGTCATAATTCGTGACATGATACTTCAGCTAAGCTTTCACTGCGGTGTGTAACCACAACAGTGGTGCCAACTTTGAGTGGAAGGAAGGGATGGAGATAAAAAGGTAAGGAGTGAGGAGAGAGGTCTTCAGTGGGAACAGATTAGAGCTTAAATGAAACAAGTAACAATCCATGTCTGCTTCAGTGATCCTGTAAAAGGGATCTGGGAAAATAGGTCATTGCGGCTCTTTCAAGAGGGACTGGGGTGCTCCCTGTCGCTGCCTGAGCACAGCAACTGTGTTCACTGTGCACATATATGGCATCAGCAAGGAAAGAATGAGCCACAGGCCTTCTGTGGACCCAGCTTCCACTGTTGTCCTTTCTTTTCTTTTGTTCACAATTTTTCTACCTTGGCTAATCTATTTTTGCTCTCTCCAGACCCCCATTTTTGCTTGCTATTTCTTTTGTGCAGTGTGTGGGGTGTTTCTTTTTGTCACCCAGAATCTTTCCCTGCTGTTTATTTTCCTCTTTCCTTTGTATTCCAAATGATCTTGATCTCTTCCTTTCGAACCTTTTTTTAATAACCATATTCACCCCCTGCCTTCTGTGCAGGGATACTTATAAATCTGGTGAGGAGCTGCACGCAGTTTCAGCCACCTGGATGTGCTCACACTCCCTGGTGAATGAGTTCAGGAAAAATAAACACCAGAGTCCCCAGTTTTTTTCCTTTCATGCTAGAGTTAGAAAAACTGCCCCTTCCCCTCACTGCCTCTCAATAGTGGAAATGCTTGTTTTTATAATGCCATGGCTGTAGATACAGTGCTTCTGAGTATATAGAAAACAATTAGCTTGGGAGTTTCCCTGTTTCCAAGCAATCCTGCTTATGTGGCAGTGAAAGCTTCCCAAATGTGGGACCACACACACTGGGCCTTGGATGTTTAGCATTCAGTAGTTGCAAGTGTACGTTGACAAGAACAGCTTCTGAGGGAAGGCAAAGATGGAATTTAGTGGCTTTTCTGCCTGTTTCATTCTTCCTCTGTTTATGGGGTTGTTTTTTTTAAGTTGGAAAAGACAGGTGCACAAACCAGATTGCTATGGCTAGGTGTGCTGGGAACCAGTATGGGAACCAAGAACCTAGTTTTTATTCCCAGTGGTGTTTTCTTCTGCTGTGTTTGAGCATTATGGGTCAGTGATGTATCTGGAGAATGGATGTACACAGGAAATTCTCCTGCAGATAATGTTAAGGGAGCCTAGAAGCAGAATGTGCTTTGCTGTTTTCACTAAGATTGATAGGATAGCACATTTTAACCCATTCCTGGAAGCAAATGTCATCTGTATCTCCCCTTCTTGGGTCGTCCCATTACTATGAGTAAGTAGCAGAAGTAAGGGAGAAGCCACACAAGTCTTATCACAATTAGAGGGGGAGGTCTGCCTGACAGGAAGGGTGTTAAGAGCAGTTGTATCCTGTTTGTGCTTTTGTAGCCATTGGTACTTCCTCATTGTGACCTTGTTTTCCTTCCAGCTTTCTTCTCTGGTTCCTTGACATTCTTTTGTCTTTCTTTGCAGCTCTGGGGTATAATCAAACAAGGCTACAAATGCAAAGGTAAATAAATATTACAAGGATTTTTTTCAAGCTATGAGTGGTGGGTTTTAGTGCAAGTCAGTCAACCATACCTTTAATTAAAATGACATTTGTTCAAACACATCTTGCATCTACACTTGGTATTGTCCATGAGCAGTGACTGCTGGTACCCTCTGAAGTTTCACTGCATTAGAGAAAATACCACCCAGTAGGAATGCACAGATTCTGTGCAATAAAGGTCCAAAGCAGCACCTGACTCCATGAGCTGTCACCTTCTGCCAGTAAAGATCTTGTAAATTGGAAAACCAAGTGTTCTTATCCTAACACTGAGACATCCTGAAATATATCCCCTGAGACTCAGGTCAGGAAGAAGTCTGCTGGCAATAGCTTGTCATATATATCCATGTGTCTGTAGTGAAGCCTACTTACAATTTAATAGTGGGTGAGCTAGAAATAGAGAAATATTTAAATCCTAAACTGCTCAGCAGATCTCTTTGCAAGATCTTCTTCAGACATTCAACTTATGAAAAATCCTAGAGCTCTTACATCCCTCTCCTTTGCCTTTATAAAATACTTATTTTCTTATGCAGTACTTACACCATACTAAGCAGGCCAGACCAAAAAAGGCATTGTAGTGGACCTCATTGGCTTTAAAATCCTGGACCTATTTATTTCTCAAGCAGCCCAACTCTGGCTGGAGGGCACTGTTGATCATAGCTGTAGCTGCATCTCAGTTATTCACAGGAGAATATACACATTTGTGAATGTGACTTTTCCCTTAGTCTTACACAGACTGCAAGGAGAAGGATAAAGAATTCACAGTATTTTTTTTAGGATACACTGTACTCCTGTCTCTCTCCAGCTACAATCCTCTCTTCCTCAAAGTGGAATGGGAGAAGTGCCCATGGGTAAATCAACATGTGTAATTCAGATATTCCTGATTGCTCTCATCTTAGAAGCTTTGAAAGGGCTGGTTGTAGTCTATAGTTTTACTGGTAGGATGAGGAAAGGAAGGTAAAGTTCTGCCAGACCAACCTGTAAACTCAATCTGAGATCTGAAAGTTGAGCTTCTGGCCTGCATCACTGCCTGTAGCAGTGGCCCAGTGGAGACTGAGCAGAAGTGGTTCTGTAAAGTCAAAGTTACAGGCAATGAAGCATGAAAGTAAGAAGGCAGAGCTGCTTGCTTAGATCCTGCAGTGGCCAACAAGCGTGAGGGTGACTGCCTTTTGTTGCAGCAGCTTCCAGCTGCTCTGTGTTCCAACATCACTGCAGTGTGACACCATTAGGGATGAGCTCTGCCTCTGAGCACAGAGCTGTCGTCCTCAGTCTAAACCTCCGACACAGCAGGGGGAGGGAGGGAGTGCCTCCTTTCAAGCTTGCAGCTTACCCCAGCACTGTGAGTAATGAGATAAAAGCTAGGCTGCGTGGTCTGCAAGTGATGGAAGGAGACTTGCACTTCGAGACAGATATTTAGTGTGTCTGAGAGGGTGTGTTACTTCTGAGGCAGAGAGAACCAGAGCTGGGCATGTACTGCTGCATTAGTCATGTGAACAAGGTGTCAGCAGAGACCAGAACTCTCACCCATCATGCCAGCGCTGCTGTCCTAAGCAGAGTGGTTCTTACAGCAGAGTCATAAATGCAGCACCTTGACAATGCTCGCCTAGAACAAAATGTTGGGCTATGGAGCAGCAACAGAGAAACAAGGGAGAGGAAAATTTTTAAACAATGGAAAAGGATACAGAGGAGAGAGAGAGCTTGTGTTTGGGGCACATCCTCCACGCTTCCGGCCTTTCTTGCAGCTCCATACTCCAGCCACACTTCAGATAAATGTACCTAGTGATAATGTATCCACAGTGATTTAAATCCCAGCTAAGGCTTGGAGTGCAGGTACTCAAAAAGTCTTACCTGGGTGGGTGATACACTTCTACAGAGCTCATTCATGTGCTAATGTTACTTACTGAGCTACTAAGACTAGTTTTAACCTACAGTAGTCTACACTGACCTCCAGCAGTCCTTCCAGACATTCAGGGTATGGATGCTCTGGTGTCTTCTAACCAAACCTGTTTAATGTAATGGGCCCTGCTGTGTCAAATAAAAGCCAGCCAAATAAATAACCACTCCTCTTGGTGGGACTCATGCAGTAGAGCAGAAGTTTTATGTATGGCATACACAGTATCCATTCCACTTCTCTTTCTTCAGACTATTTTATGATTAAAATATCATCTTCCCTCTTGTCTTGTGCTACCATTTTACTATTAATGGCTGTCATGGAAATGATCCATTTTTTGGTAATGCCCTTCACACCAAATAATCCATTTCTGTAAAGCCCTTCACACCTTCTGTCAAACTTTTTGTTCCTTCAAAGTTCTTTCTCGGTATCTGCCAGCTAATAGCCTTGAGGGATTACCAGATAGTTGTGGCTTTCCATTTGAATACTAGACAATTTCTTTCTTTACAGATTGTGGTGCCAACTGTCACAAGCAATGCAGAGACCTGCTTGTGCTGGCATGCAGGAAATTTTCCAGAGGAACTTCAGTAGGCAGCAACCATGGGTCTCTGCCTAGCAGTCCATCTCTGCCTCCAGGTGAGAGCTGTTTTTCCTCCTATTTTAAACCATTTCAGGAATCCTCTCTAATGGCCAGTGTCCTTGCTGCCATTTTTGATTTTTCCTTTGTATCAACACATAGAGCATCACCTGTCCTTTTCACTGCACTATGGCTTGTGTTCATTCCTCAGATTACAACATCCTTTTCTCCAGTGATGGCCTTAGTGTCCTACCTAAGGCTTACTATCCTCCTTACTGGCACCCCTATCCCAGCTGAAAAGAAATGAAATTGTACTTCTCCTTTTTTGTCACTTAGGAGCAAGGAGACATAGGGCACAATTCTAGCATTGCCTTACCCCCTGAGCATGCAGATGGTGAGACAATAAAATTTGTATACACACTGTGAGAAACAGTTTCCAAGCAGTATATGGATATTGATAATTATAGCACTGCTTCATATAAGGGGTTACCTCCCCACCCTCACCCAGGTTTGTTAACTTTTTGTAAAGACCTTGAAGCAGAATACTTAAATGAAACAATTCTACCCTCTCTTTCAGTCCAAGATGAAGTGTTTGAATTTCCCAGTGTTGCTGCGGAACACCAGGACCTCGATGGAAGAGCTATCACCCTTGTCACTGGCTCTTCACGGAAAATTTCCGTGCGGCTGCAGCGGGTGACCACCAGCCAAGCTACGCAGACAGAACCACTCTGGCATGAGCCAGGCTGGAATGATTCCGGTTCCCATACTTTCCCCAAAATGAAGTCCAAATTCCATGGAAAAGCTGGAAAGAGCAAAGGCTTTGCAAAGTGGGAGAATGAAAAGCCCAGCATGCAGGCTGATGTGGAGTTAGAAGCTGAGGCCCCACAAGATATACAGGACCACAACGGAATAGAAACCCTCCCAGAAAGACAAGAATCTGAGGTGAGTTCCAGAAGAAGCCAAGAAAGTTTAAAATCTGCTACAGTCTGAAGTCTCATAAGGTTATTTGATGGATTTCAGGATGCTTTTTCATTCAAATTTGTCATTGCTCCTTGCACAAGAGTTGCTTTCAGAAGAATGCTAAATCATCCATAGATCCCTGTTTTCTACACTGCAGCACACCTTTACTATGTTACTGTAACTGGCAGTTTGGGTTTTGGTGTCAGTATGTGGTTTTTAGGAGCTGGGTACTTTTCATTTTGAAACCATTAAAATAGCCTGGTGGATATCTGGCCACCTTCTGTGCTGTTGTACCCTTGCACTGCACAGTTCAGGGCCCCATGTTAGACTCACAACATTTACCATTCTGACAAATACAGGATTCCAGGCCAGGGCGGGTTATTGATCTGATGATGTCTGTTGCTGTCATCCATGAAGTTTATACTTCCAAAGCCTCATGCTTTTATTGACCATCTCTGCCAGCATGTAAATGCCTATTTTCTTCTGCTTACAGGATAGCTGATTGCTCAGCCTGAAGCACAGAAAACTAAAGATGACGATTACAGCAAGTGTTGACGGACTGTGACAGACCACATTTGGCCATAAGGAGTGTTCCCATACCTCATCCTTTTAAACCCAACCATTGCCCTGTTTTCTTAGCTGAAAGGTGTTTTAAGGCACTATTTATTTTCTCACGAGTAAGCCATTTGGATGAACATTGCCCAGCCACAGCAGAACGGATCTCTGCGCTCAGTGTTTTCTTTTGTGTGACTTCTGTGGAAACTTCCCCTACATGCCAGTGAGGATATATTTGGCCTTCTTTAAATGCACTGCATCATTTTGGTATGTCTGCCAGCAACAACAATGGTGAGGACAGAAGCCAAGCATCCAAGTTTGTTCAATAACCCTCCTTTCTCGAGGCTTGTAATGATCATTTAAGGAAAAAAGTAGGTGTGTGTGTTGATTAAATCTCAAACAAAAATCTCTCACAAAGTCCTCTATACTGAAATTCTTTGCATACCTGGGGTTTTGAATTTTGGCCATGTTTACATTGCTACAGTGAACATTCAGCACAGTGACACCAGTTCCCAGACTGGGGATCCTTCAGATACACAGCAGCTGGCTGAGACTGAAGGAATTCCAAGACACTAAGTGTTTGTCTGGTTACACCACAATGGAGAAGGGTCATCGTTGGCAGCACTGATTATGATAACATTAGCATGCAATAAACACTTTAGTTTTAAGTGTGGATGTGTTTGTGTCTGTGTATGTATGTGGATGTGATACTTTTCTCTGGTTAGAAAGCTGTACATGTTAAGACTAAATGTTCTGAAGAGCAATCTCCAAATCAGTAGTTTCCTAAGGTAGGATCCAGCACCTGAATCTATAATGGTCTGGGTTGAAGTTGCATTTCCCAGAACCATTAAGTTACTGAAAGAGGACAGCACTCATCTGGAAAAAGAGAGGAAAAAAAAACCACCACAAAGATCAAACTCGAAAGACAGGCACACGTGTTAGTCTTCTTATCCCGTCTCCCCACCACAAAGCTGGGTGGGTGTGTGTATGTAGCATGCATTCTGACTTAAAGCCACTCAGTTATGAGATGTCCCACAAAATTCAAGTTATTGCACCCTTCAACATGTTATAAGCCTTCAAGATGAGAGTAATTTCATAGACTTCTCTAACATAAAACTGACAGCTGCACTCCTCTGTGGTAATTTGACTGTAAATTGCACTGGGACTACACGATGCCTGCCCAGGTTTGCATCTTGCATCCTGCAGGTTTGTTTTCCAACACAACCAGTAGCAATAGTAAATCCGTGGAGATGAAAAAGTATTTAAAAAAAAATAATCTCTTTACTGTTGTAAACTCAGGAGAAATAAGCACCGCACAAGCATTGGTTTCAAAACTAGGATGAGGGCCAGAGGCACGCTTCACTCTTATTCCGCTGCAGGCAAAGAACAAGCATTAGCAAAACCATGGTCTTTATTTCCTGTGGTGGGTCAGCTGACAGGTCACAGCCAGCTGACCGCACAGCTACCGTTACAGCACACGGCCTGCTCACGATGAAAATGATGTGGTGGAGAATTTGAATAGAGAATTTGGTTATGATCCAGGCTGTCGATGGATCTGTTGAGATAAGCCTCTTAATGCTCTGTAAATGAAATGCTCATGAGCGACTTCATTCTTAACATCACACAGTTTTCACCAGAGTTTAGTCTATAGACCTCAGCTCATTTCTTGCAGGCTTTTTAAAAGCTAGTTGTAGCTCTTGACTTACGCATCCCATCAATAAATCTCTTGCAAGCCTGGTAGTTTCTGTCAGTTATATGCTTACCTCAGTGGCAGCTGCAGATCAAGGATAGTCTGCAGGCTCACACAGTTGATCCTGTTAAGCAAAATATTGCAGCCTCCAAGGAGAATCACAAAACCATCGAGGTTGGAAAAGACCTCTAAGATCATCAAGTCCAACCTTTGACCAATCACCTTGTCAGCTAAATATGGCAGTAAATGCCACATCCAGCTGTTACTTGAACACATCCAAGGATGGTGACCCCACCCCTTCCCTGGACACTCCATCCCAATGCTTAACAATCCTGTCCATGAAGAAATTCTTCCTGAAGTTCTTCATGAAATTGAGAAGGAATAGGTGAAAATTTCAAGCACCTGCTACAGCTGGACCCCCTTTGCTTCAGGTATTTAAGGAAGGGGATCACAGAGTGTGCTGTTGGCAGTAAGTGTTCATGGCCATTGAAAAAAAGAAAGATGCTGGGTAGAAATGCAGCCATTTTTCTCACACACACACCTCTCACTGCCCAAAAAGGAATAGATTAATTATAGACAATGTAATAATTCATTAATTAAGCTTTCACAGGCTGTTTACAGAATGCGGATCTCCTAGTTCCACAACAAGGATCTGAGTAGGGAGAGCTGACAGGGCTTGAACAAACATTTTAAGAAGTGGATGTAAGATGAGCTTTTTCTTTCTCCTGTGGGGAGGCCTGAATATACAAAATACAGATTATTTTTTTAAAATCTTATTTCAAGTGGACATCTTTTTCTGAACAGGGGAACTACTTTTCTTCACAAAAACAATTTTAGTTCCCCAATCCAGGCAAAGGAAAAAGGAATTTCTTGTGCTCTCTCTAACTTAACAAACTGCAGAAAGCATCAGCATCAGAGTTCCTGCCTGAGCTATGTGTCTTTGCTGGTCTTGGTGAAATCCTGCCTGCTAGAAGTACAACAATTCCAGGAGAGTGTCCAGGAGAAAGTGCGTCATAATGACAAGAATGCTGGATTAATGAAGTAGCTAAAGTCAGATACAATCCCAAATGATGCTGGATACTTCACCCCATCCATTCTCTCCTGTCTCAGGATCTTTTAAAAAACATGGGGGGAGACTGAGGGATTGTTTAAAAAAAAAAATCCCCCAAACAACACACAGTGGAAAAAAAGGAAGATAATGTTAAACCTTATTTACAGCTTGGTCTACAAATGCCAAAGACTACAAGCAATAAGAGTAGGTGAAAAATGCAAGTGCTTGGATAGGCCCTGTAAGAGATTATTTGGCTGTTTGAGCCAAACCCACTAGGACTTTCTGTGCTTGTGTAAAACCTCTGTGAAGCCTCATGTTGCACATAAGGGAGCTTCAGCTTTGCTTCCAACTTTGCTTTGTGGAGTAGCCCAGAGTGCTTCTCAAGGAGTCAGGGGGACATCTGGCTCCCTCAGAGTGAAATGCAAAGTCAGATTTAAACAACAGTTCTCTCCTCTGCTCTAAACGTCCCCAGAGTCTCGCCCTCCTCTGCCCCACACCCCCAGTCCTACTCAGCTTTTAGGCTTTAAAAGAATAAACCCAGCTTTACAAAGAAACATCTTCCTAGACAGAAGCGATCTTCTCAGAGGCACCTTCCCCAGGCAGGTGAAGTCTTGGGTAGGGGCAGGGAGAATATGCTTGCTGACCAGAACTAGTCTGAAGCACGAATTTTCCCCAGCTGGGAAAGGTGAGCCATTTTCCTTTCAATACAGCAGATGAGCTGAACTGCAGAGCAAGGTTAGGGGCAGCCATTGCCTAAAATTTTACATTTTCCCAAAATTAAACAGCCTGTCACCTCTGTGGACTGTTGCTCAAGGACCCCTCTACAGAAGTTAAAGTGAAAGCATGCCCTGTGCACCCCCCCAAGGTCTTCCTCATGGGAAGCCTGGAAGCCTTTGCCTGAGATAGCCTAAACAGCCACAGGAGGATCCATGCAGCCTTGGACACTAGTTCTAGAAGCTTAGGCATCTGTATGGGAAATAGAGATTTCACATGAAAGAAAGCTGCATGTGAAGGATAGAGACAGAGGACAGAGGCTGGGAAAAAACAAAACAAAACAAACCCCCAACAAACCAACCAACCCTAAAACCCCAAAACAAAAGAAACCCCATCAAAAATAGAGAACAAACAACAAGACAGACAAAGAGTAAATGCAGGATGAAGCACACTAACAGACCTCTTTCTCTATGTGACACCAAGAATGGAAGGGGATTCCAATGGAGACCAAAAGAGGGGAAAGAGGGAAGGAGGGAAGGAAGGACTGAGTGCAAATTTTGTGGAGACAGGAGGCAGGAGAAACCAGGATTTGTTTGTTTTGCGACTATTAGCACAAAGAAAATCTAACCAAGGTTTGCTTCATTAAGCATCAGCCTGCTAACTGATAAACATCCATAGAGCACAAAAAATAGTGCTTCTCAAGAAAGCCTTATCAAAAGAGCTGGCTCACCCAGGGTCATTGCAGAAATGGATGCAACTTTGGAAAAAGTTTTTTGGGTTATCAGCACTGATCTGGATTTTCAAAATAAGCATTGCGGCCAACAGGCTAAATTTATTGGAAAATCTGTGTGCTGAACTTTAAAATGCCATTTACAGCTGCTGACAATCTGGTCCTAGGAGACAGAAAAGCCATCAGCAAAAGGCTGCCACTGGGGTAGTATGAAATTTAGCCAAAAAGTCTGCTTTTTCCATGAGTGGAGCTAATGCCGGAAAGTTTAGAGGCCTTATCACCTTCATCTCTGCCTCATGTGTGAAAACGAGTTGTGACCTTCCACCTGCCCACAGCATAGGCAGACTCCCTCTTTCTTTGGTTTTACAATAGTGTTTTCCTACTTTTTGTACTTGTTTTTCTCTCCTCTGTTGTGGGAAAGACCCACGTGGACAAGAGGGGAAATTACTGGACAATAAAGGGGAAACAATGACACTGACAGCAGTCAGAGCTGTAAAAAGCACAAAGTAAACACAAAGGAAATTATTTTTTCCCTTCTACCCTTGTTGTTGTCAAGCCATTAGAGGTGTGACTTATTTTCGGCCAAAGAGGGGAGAAGGCAATGTTTATAGCACTTGCTTTTTCAGATTGTGTCGCCTTGAAAAGTCGTAACGTGAAATAAGCAAGCGCATGAGTCTGCCGAGAGCCTTCACAGGGGAAACACCTTGGGGTACGGCTCTCCAATCACATTGCTGTGGCTCTAACCTAAGGGTTTGCCAGTGGGCTCATAAAGCAAACTTGGAGTTCAGCATGAGCCAGCTTGTTTGGGACGGCTAAATCACGCTCAACACCTTAAAAATGCATTGATACATCTGTACCATTCCTGCTGTCCAGGGATATCGGAAGTTCAGAGAGAGCAGATTCACAAGCCTGACAGTCAACAACACCTGGACTCTACTGTAGTTTAAATATGGCAGAACTAAGACTAAATCATGTGCAATAAAAAGGTGTTTGAGGGCTTTTGTTTGCAGGTCTTCATTAACCTAACAGGGAGCTGAATTAACTTCTAGTACCACAAGAACTGATACAAGGCTTTTGGACACTCAAAAGTCATCAGAGCCTAGTGAGAATCCTTATTCCCCACTGCATTCTTCCCACTTCAGCAGTTTAATTTTCATTTCCTGGGCGCATAACCTGTTACAGGGAATAATCCTACACTACAGCATTTTTCAAGCTCCAACCGCTTCTCTGGTAACTATCTATTGTCATGAATCTTGCTTCCCTTCTCCCCAGTCGTATCTTAAGTACTTGACTAGTAAGCCTCTGGGTTCTAATTGAGCCTGAGGTTGGTTGAGGCACTTGCCACTTTCCTCAATTCAGCTGCAAATAATAGTTTCATGGAGACACACAGCCAAAGCCTTAAGGCAGGTTACCCACATGCTCTGGCTGAGAAGCCTAATCTGTAGCTTGAGGAGCCCCTCTGGGGCCATCAGCCATCATGGCACATCACCATAGAGCTGCACGCTTCAGGATTTTAGGGGCTGAAGTAGAGGAATCTCATCAAGCGAGAGATTACCCAGCTAAAGAGAAAATTACTCCGGGAACAGCTACAAGCCAAAAGGCTCTCTGGGGTGAGTCGTGTATGGTGCAAGCTCAGTCTGACCCAGTTTCCCTTGTGGTACTCCCTTACACACAGTAAGAAATAAATTTTTATCTCTTCCTCAGACCTGCAAGGAAAACCCAAGTGACTACAGCATGTACAGATCATGATATTCCAAGTCAGGTAGTAAGGGGCCTGAGGTGGGAAGCAAGTGTGCCACCCTCTCCCCATAGTTATGTTACTGCACAGTGACAATGTTCGAGAGACAGTGATCCCAACAGAGGGAATGGAAGGGCAACACATGTGAAGCCTTTAGGAAACAAAAGCTGCTAGAGAAAAAAAGGCAGATAGAAAAAACAGAGCAAGATGCCTATGGCCTGTGGGAGAACAGTGGCAAGAACAGGAAGGCCAAGACGAAGAACACTGCTCCCCTTGCTTTCTTATTTCATTGCCTTTTTAATCTGCTGGAGTTCTGCTTTTGATCATGATGCACAATGGAATCAAGCATGTATATACAATCCACCAGTCTAATAGCATCCACAACCCATCTCTCCTCTCCCAGCTTCTATTTAAGAGATTCCTCCCAGTGCAAAGTATAGGATTTATGTTTGGAAAGCAGTAAATATCAGAGCATCATACAGAGAATAACAAAGCAGTGGTTGTTTGCTTTCATTAATCAAAACTGCTCTCTCCACATATACAAAGCTTGTTTTCTCTGGGGAACAAAAAAGTCACAGCACACTAGGAGGAAACAATAGAGTAAGGAAAAACAACAACAGCTGGCAGAAGCAAAGTGTTTTCTTTCCTGTTGGAAGAGTAAAGCCTCCTGTTTTTGCTTTATGATTTTTTTTTTTAACTTCCCCCTCCCCCAAGAGCAATAAATTGGGACTTGGCTTACCCTAAGTCCTGGAAGAGGGAGAAGCAACACATTTTGATGAGAAAAAGCTATCTGGGAGGAGAAAGGGGAAGATCCCACCCCTGCATCAATTCACCATGTCACAGTGTGCAAAGGTGAGACTCTCCACTGCAGCAACTATAGCCTTGCAGAGGAATTGGCAGCTCTGGAACAGAAAACAATCTCTGAAGGTGCTGATGTAACTCCAGCAAGGGCTCTCTGAAGAGCCTCCTGAGTTCCCTCTTGCTAGGAACAAGTCTAGAGCACTCTTAATGCACTCACAGGAAACACCATCCTCTTTGCAGTGAGGAGTGTGAAGAAAAGCAGAAGCTGTCAGTTTGAAGAGATTACATTCCCAGCAAAATGCTTCTTTGTCAATCTCTTTACATTTGCTAGTCCAGGACTGACGCCACTGTAGGAACCCTAATTCTTTTAAAAAATCCCACTAATTATTTTTGCATGAACGCAGCTAGTCACCAGCTAATGCTCATGACAATGTATTATCCTCCCACAGAGGTGAGTCCTTCTCTGGAGAATGGTGCTGTAAGAAACCATCAATAAACCTTCGTGAAGCAGCAACATTCAGTTTTAGATACTGATAATTTGAATGGTGTTAGGCAGAGATAGATCTGTATCAGTGATCCTCAAAGACATGGATCCAATACAGAAAGCTTTTCCCTCATCAGGCTTGTTAAATTTGTTTGAAATAGCAAAGGAGAAAAGCCATTAAGTCAGATTCCCAAGGGCCCTTCTCTGGGACCTTTGCTTCCAAACCCGTGAATCACTAGCAGCATCTAGTGGCCGCAATAAATCAAATAGATTTTCAGGTTGACTGTGGCATGAAATATGGGCGAATCAGTTCTCAATGTTATTTTTAGCTTATTCACATGATTACCTTAAATTACAGCAACACCAGCATTACAGAGATTCTACTCATGCTACTACTGTAAGCCGAGAACTCCTCCTGACTGCATCGATCTGGATTCATCCCCAAGGACCAAACAGGTAGACTCTGCCATCATCACAGCCTCTGCTACAGAGATCTGAGCACGGCAGCAAGAACCTACATTTCCACAAGGCTGGAGAGCACCAGGAAGTTTCCAGAAGCAGCGTATCAAGTTCACAAGGCATGCATGAGGAGCATAACACATGCTCACACAGCCTAAGAATAATTTTACACAGCAAGAGAGAGTACTATGAGCTGCTACATCAGTCAGAGGGAGGAAGAGAATGAAAGAGCAACTGAAAATCAGTTCCTCCCACCTGCTCTGACAGCTCTTCAAAGGACAGAAAGCATGGTACAGCTGGGACAACTACGAAATACAAAATAGATTTAAAAAAAAAAAAAAAAAAAAAAGATGAAGAGGACAGAAATGCCCATGAATTCCCAACTACTGTAGCAACTGATTTTTACTGTCCAGAAAAAGAAACTAAAGCAAACAGAACATACATATACTTTTATTGCTCACCTTTTATACAACAGCACACCTTCAGCCATTTTCTTTCACAGCTTTTTGACAATGTTTATGTACACAAAAAACCCAGCAAGAAGCATTATGTGGCTTTCAGTAAAGAAAAAAACCCCAAACATTAGAACACCAAACTCAGCCAGGTTTTGTTTTCTGCAGCAATAATAAAAGGGCTTCCTCCAGGCGGGAACTAATCTTCCCAGGCCGTAGTGCATTTCTTGAAAAAGACAACCCCCAAAACAAATTGCCCTAGATTTGCTGAGCCAGTGGTATTAACTTGCAAATAAAATAAACTTCAGTTTGTCATTTCTTCTAGCTGATTTCAAGTAAAAATTAGGTTTGGAGGAGGAGCAACTTGTTTTGGATGGATGCAGGTCAGTTTGAATTGCTACACCTAACTACAGGCCTACACACACTATCGGTTCACAATTTAGCTTAGTTTGAAATGATCCTTGCAGATTTTGGCGGCGGTCAGTCTTCAGAGTTGAGCGGGTGGGAAAACGCTGTTTAGCGGGAGATAAGGCTACTGAACATGGCATTGGCAGTAGAGCTCAGATAACACAAACCCCGTTTGTCAGAGGAGATCCCTGTGTGTGCACACGCTGTAATGTCATCGTGACTGAAACAAGAGGTCAGCAAGCCAAAAAGCAACGCTCCAGACTGGTTTAGAACATGAAACTCAACAATGATTTGGAGAGAAAAATGCACAAGTTCTGCTGTGCACTGGAACAGACAAATTTGACAGGTCTTGGTATTTCTCCAAATCAAAACAGAAGGCAAACACAGCAGACACATTTAGAACAAAAGCGTTTTGAGCAGAGGGAACCAGTCCAGCATCCAAAAAGCATGGCTATTAGTTGATGTTTAGGATGCAGGGGGTAGTGACAATGTCTTTCACTCAGACAGGTAGAGGTGGGTGGGGAGGAGAGGTCTACACAAGGTCGTGCTTTGCTCTATTCAAAACACCCCACCCAAACAGATTCTACCTGCTGTGTACAAACCTGTACTAATTCAAGCAGCATTTAAGTCGGGCCTCTGAAACCAGGTTTCTATTACGTGAGCTCTGCTGAAGTGTAAATTTTTAGCAGCCTCAGCTGGTGAAGTGTCTTCCTTGTCCAAAGCCAGACTGATTATACTGATAACCCCCATGCTGGAAGTGCTGCTCAAACTGCCCTCCTTGATTAAAGTTCTGTCCACCTCTGCCCCCCCAGCCGCCTCCTTGACCTCCTCGGCCACCACGACTGCCACGGCCACCCCTCCCTCCTCCACGGCCACCCCCTCGGTCACTGTGGGACCCACCATCCTGGTATCTGTTGTCCTGCTGGTAGCCACTGCCGCCACCTCCCCCTTGGTAGCCACTTCCAGAATAAGAAGATGACTGGTAGCCACCATAGCCTCCTCCTTGGTAGCCACCACCACCATGGTAGCCACCTGTTTGAAAACCTGCATCTCTGTAGTTGCTCTCCCTGTAGCTGCCATCCTGGTAGCCACCACTTCCACCATCTGTCCAGCCTCCTTGAAGCTTGTTTCCTCTTCCTCCTCCTCTGCCACCATGATCATAACCACCACGTCCTCCTCGTCCCCCTCGATCATGGCTTCCTTGTTCATGACCTCCTCGCCCTCCATATGATGAGTCATAGCCTCCTCTTCCTCCTCGGTCATGACCCCCGTGGTCATAACCTCCCCGCCCTCCATAGGAAGAGTCGTAGCCACCTCTTCCTCCTCTGCCACCGCCTTGCTGTGAGCCACCCTCCGGTCTTTTCTGCCACGGTGGCATCTCAGGAGGTGGAGGTTCAATTTCGTTGGGCCTTCCTCCTCTGTCAGGCACCCTGCCCATTAGCACCTGCAAAGGGAAAGGGAAAACTGCCATAGGAGTTGTGACACCTCACACAAGAGTCACAATTACTGAGACACATCACACACAGCACCCACTCCAAGGTTTTTACATCCAGAGGCAAATTTTGTGTGTTTGAATGTGACAGACCTCTGTCTCCAGTTAATAGAAGTTAAACAGAGATTATCTAGTACTTGAAGCACAGCTAACAAGACAAGTCAGGAGATCTGTGCTTTGTGTTCAAACAGCAGGCACACCATCATGGGCAGCACCAACACAGGCTTTCACTTAACTCTTTATTAGTGCAGAGTGCTGAACTCAAATAAGCACAAGTACAATGCAACAGTCTCTCTCCCAACTAGTGCTCTGAGTTGCTGTAGAAGCTGTTGACTAGGTAAATAACAGGCAAAAAAAATTTTATTTTTCAGTAGGATATGCAGAAACTTAACAACAGACAGGTGTGAGACAGCACCGATCAGACTGAAGCAAGACTCTAGAGGTCTTTAGCTGTCAAAGGATTGCTAAAAATTTAGCAAGGCAAAATGGGATAGGCCATTTGTACTGCTTGAAGTTTTAAAACAGTGTAAGAAAGGAACTTCAACTGAAGTAGGCTACTTTGCTATTTCATGCTACTGTCCTTAAACAGTAACAGGAAAACATTTAATATTGATAATGGAAATAAATTAACAGATTATGCATCAGCAGCAGGACAGAACTGCACTCCTACTAAAACATACATACAGTCTGATGATAGTGTCAACCTGTCTTCCTACCTTATTTCTTACACTCCAACAACACTAAAAAGGTGCAGAAATTATTTGGGTTGGATGGGCTGTGGCCAAATCAGCCACAGCTGATTTCTTTCCTAAATTAATCAGAACTTGACCTGAGGTACAGTTGGTATTCAGAAGGTAGAAGAGCCTGCACCTATCCTCACAATTTTAAACCACCAAGTATGCTGTTGTACATAGCTACTGAGCTGCCAGTTCAGCACACATACTTCTGTGAGCCTATTACTCTTGTAAAATCTTAATTTTTGAAACAAGACAAATTGTTTAGCCTAAGTCATGTTTCTACAATGTCATTATTAGAACTACACACTTGACTGTAATCTATTTGTGTACCCAGGGCAACCTAATTGTGGCATCCTTGCTTTGTGATCCTAGTACATTCGATTCACACAGACCAGGAATACTGTTACTATGTAGGTATTACTTTAGGCATGGTGACAGAATCAGGTAGCAGTAGGGTAATGGCTCCAGTAATTCTGGTAAGACAGAGCAGACCTACTCCCACTGAAAATAATCCGAGGTACTTCAGCAATTTTTACTGCCCCAAAGAAGGGACACTGTGAACCTGAAACTGCACTACCCATAATCCACAGATGCATTATCTGGAATATATAAAGACCAAGTTTCTTATCCTTTATTATTTCCAAATTCCACTTAAAATCCCCCCCAAAATTAGGATTTATTACTACATTCAAGTTAAATATTACTAAAAGAACAAGCCATTTGTCACCAAAGGTACCTTATTAATGGCACATGCAGTCTTCTCTCGGATGGACCCACTGCTTGTTCTCATAATCTTTGACAGATCTTGCCGAGCTGCCAAGAGATTTGCAATTGATATAGTGCACTTAGTAGATAAGAGGGCACGTTTGGGCTGGTAGATTTTAGCCAGTTTTTCTGTTTGACTCTGTTGGAGCAAAGAAAAATAAAACCCAGTCAGTGAAAGCAATGGGACATCTCATCACAAGAATTAAATCAGCACTGAATAATAAGTCACTACTGCAAATAAAACAAGAAGTTAAAATCAGTGAGAACAGCCTTCTAACTGAGGATTACTTCAATAAAACTAAGATTTGTCACATTATTTTCTTAAGTAAATAGGAAATACCATTTTGACTGAAACTCCAAGACACCAATGAGCTGACAATTTTAACAATATATTCATGCAGACTGTATTACTTCCAGGCAAACACAGAATATGTGTGCCATATAGTTACATGAATTACTGCTAGAATCCAGAAGATACTGAAAGTGAAACACATCTGTATTTAGCCTCCAGACCTCCTTCTGTGCCTTCACCCTGACCTGCACACATTCCAGCTGAGCCATCATCACCCCATCTCCAACGTTTATCGGCAAAAGAAGGTCCTTTTAATTCTTTTCACTTTTCATTCCAGTCAGCTTCTTCACAAAGACAAGGCACCAAGAGGGACTGGCAGAGCTAGAAATGAGATCCTACACTCAACCTTGCCTTCTATGCATGTGTCTTCCTCTACTGCTTTTCAGCATTAACCATTCTGGCTTTTTTGAACACCTCAAAAGTTTTCCAGCTGAGACACAGGAGAAATCTGTGCTACCACACAGGAGTTACTACACAAGTTACATCTCTCTTCAGTCATCAACAGAGCATAGTGCGTGATGCAGTTAGGATAAACCAGATTGCCATCTGAATGCAGATGATGGCAGTGGGGACAGGCAAATCAGGTTTTACAACACACCTTAACAGAGCAAAAATTTAGGAGCACATCTTAAAATCCTAAAATCTTATTTTCCATCCAAAGGCAGAAAACTGGAATATGACACTGGCTAAAGGCAGGAGAAGCAAAAGTATTCACCAGAATACTAGTGTGTTTTTTCCTGGTATGTTTGACTGAGCTCTGAGCACAATATTTTGGTCCTACAATACTATTTTAGGTGAAACTTGAAATTTTAACTGTAAAAAATCCCTAGAAACAAACTGCAAAGGGTTTTTTTCCCTAGTGTTTCCACTACCTGGAGACGTAGCTATTTCACCATTCTACTGTATTCTGATACTTTTCAAATAAAAAAGAAAATTAACATCTTGCTGAAAGTTACTGTTAAAACAAACTGTATTGTATGTCTGGAATAGTACGGCAATATTCTCCAAATTTGTATTGTTATGCTTCTAAAAAATATTTGCATTTTAATAGATATAAATGCATATACACAATCTGTGGGTTTTGTGAAAATATTTTGTGTAGGTAGTAAAGTTCAAAAATATCTGACAATTCCTAGAAAAACACCAAAACCACATGGATGAAGACGCCAAAACTGTAACACAACTAGAAAGCCCTGTTTCTTAACCATAATTCACATTTTTGCTCATTTTTATTCACTATTAAAATATTTCAACAGTCAGCTAGTTCTTCAGTCATCTACTAAAAAGCCTGAAGAATATAAGGTTTAACAGAGAGCACAGCAGTAGAAGTCCTACTCAGATGATGAAACAGAAAATGGGACAGGTCACAGTTTATTATTAAAGTATAGTTGCTTTTTAAAAAAACACTTATCAAGAAAAAACACTCAATAATTCTATGTGTCACAGTTCAGCACTAATAACTCAGTCTCAAACACTGTCAGCAGCATACTTAACACCATGTTAGCATATCTGGTTTAGTCCTGGAAAACAAATTATATGTACTATTTTTTAAAATCCTGTAATTCCTTTCTGAGACACAGGGAACAGGGAAACCATGTAATTATTCCTAAAAGCAGAATATGTATCACATACTCAAGGGAGAACAGATCTCATGTCACAGCCACTTGCTCAGTTCAAAGACAAAAGAACCACATAAAGCATTACCCTGTCTATGAGGTAAGAACAAGTAGTGCCTTAGCAGCTTTTCTCATGTGCATCTGTGGAGTTGTGATTGCAGACGCACTTTGAGTTAAGGAAATCTGATTGCTGTGGACAGCACAAAGTAAGATAAGGGATGGTCAACAAGAAGATGCTTTTCTCCTATTGCACAAGACACAGCACTTAATGGTTCACATTATGGTACTCTGTACATGGTTCAGATCAGTAATCTCTACTTTTTCCAGTGGCTTTGGTGTGTAGTTACACACAGTCTGACTTCTTATTTTACAGACTGATTTAAAATGCAACAAATCAGTTCTAAGTAAAATATTTTTTAATCATCTTCCATTGTCAGAAACTTCTTTAGAAACTCAAAACAAAAGCAGACAACTCCTGTGATTATTTTTGACTCATGAAGGACAAAATATACAGTTTTCCAGAGATACTTATTAGACAAGGTTACCATCAACCAGGACTTCACAGCAAATTGTTTGTACCTTAGCTCTATCTGACCAGCCGAAGGATTGCACAGTAACATCCAAACGTTTGACTAACAGTTTTCTTCGGACTTCGTATTCGTTGACTATGGCTTGATTAATTGCTTCAATTTTTTCCTGAAACAAAAATTTGCAAACATTATCTATAGATTCTATAATCTATAGTGTTTCTACTTAATGAACTACGTGGATGGAATAGAGTATGACAGAGAGATACTATGCTGGGCTTAAGACTGCAATTATCTACCTTGTCAAATGGACTCACAGCCAAGCTGTGCCTGCTGATGTTATTTTCCTGAAGTTTTCATGGCTCACGTTCAGCCTTCCAACATTTCTAACAACACAACAACTGCACACACTGCTGAGGCATTTCTCAACATCCACCAGGACAGAGAAGCAAAGGTGAGGAGACACTACAGGCAACAAGCTTAAGCAAGGGCATACGTAACTCCTAAGAAACAGGACATCCGTGCCTTCTTAAAAAGTAGCAAGCTTAAGGACAAAGATAGAGCAAAGATAAAGGACTAAAAGTAAGTACTGTACTGTAAGAGGATCTTGATTAAAGCACAGTCTGTCTACAGGCAAAACAACCAAGTGCCTTATAGGAGAAAGTCACCATGAGAAACGCCTGGTAGCAGACAGTGGTTTAGTCAGAGCAGCAGGTGAGATATGCACCATTAGGGAAATAATAAATGTATTTAAAGAGGCCTGGCTGGAGGGAGGGCAGCGGGGCCCACTTTCAGTCTCAACAATACAAGCACTGAAGGAAGCAGACTGCTGGGAGAAGATGTGCTTCAGCCTTAAGCAAGAGAGACCTGAAGTTTTGCAGCAGCAGCCATAGCTTAGGGCTTGGTGCAGCAGCAGTGATTAACCCAGGCACCATGCTCCTAGGACAGGAGGTGACAAATCCCACCTGGAGAAGACCGTGGCTCTGCAGCCTGGATGTACCATGTCTCTCCCAGCTCCTACCTGCATACCCACTGCCTCTTCAAGAGGCTACAAAGGAAGCAGACTACTCCAAATGAGAAAAGGAGGGGGACATTATGAACAGAGCCACAGTTCAGCTAAAGAGAAGCCCCAGAAGCAAACATGACACCATCTCAGCAGGACTAGGTCACACAGACAGTGCTGGCAAAGGGCAGGAGAGGAAGGCTTAAGCTACACAAGCATGCTGGTCAGCACCACCACTGTAGATCTCTCATTTTGGCAAAGTTTAGCCTGTACCTGGACCTAGAGATTCACGTAAGATCTTATCAGCTGCTGTACATTTATTGCCCCAACATATACATTATACTGCAAGAAATTATATTCTTGTCTTCAGAAAGAGAAAAATCATTTTGCAACACAGAATCAAGATCAATACTCGGTATACTTCCAAGAGGGAAATGGGCTTTAATATCTGCGACTACTCACCCAGTGAGCTGGTCCCAGTTGTTTCTTCAATAAAGGTTTTCCAACATGATTAGGTGGAACCTTTGCTAGAGTTTCCTTCAGCTGTTAGGAGACATATAAAAATACAAGCTTAGGCTAAAAGAGACTAGTTTTTCAAGATTCAAATTAAAGGAGAAGACTAGCAATATACAATTTCTGCTAAAACTGTAGGTTAGAAATTCTTGATTGTATTTTTTTACGCCATAAAGATGATTAAGGAGGAGGGAGGTTTAGAGAACACATTGAGAGAATATTAATTTAATCTTACTAGACAATGTAAAAAATAAGTGTGTTAGGAAAACATAACAGAATTCCCAGATAAAAAGGACTTTAATCTACCTTATATTCAGTATTTTTAGAGAGTCTCTTTCAACAGCAAAGCTTCCTAGAATTGTCCATTATTATGAATATTTTCTGCCTTTTATATAAAATGGAAGCACAGCATTTCTTATGTGTCTGTGTAGTGCCCATAATAATTCCAGAGCCAGAAAACAAACTGCTTCCATTCTACACCTTGGACTTCTGATGGAAAACCAGACTGCTCCTCCTCTTAAACAGGTCAAACCAAACTGATATCTTGCATAGAAACAAAACAGTATTTTCAGTTTCTTGGTTTTGTTTAAGTAAAATTCAAGTAAAAGGTCTGTCAAACTCTGAAAGTGTTTTGGGGAGATTTGTAGTCACAGAATATTCTGCATTGGAAGGGACCCATATCTGTTCTTTAAAGTTATCAAGGCTTGTCTTCTGCTGTTCTGCTCTCCCCTATCTCATAAATTAAGTCACCAAATGTGACTTAAAAGCTTTCCATCGCCAACCCTTAGTCTGTGCACTGGACAGTCCATTCCATTTAACTTCTCTGATTTATAAAAGTTACTGAAAAGTAATTTTTTTTTTTAATCACAACAGCCTGGGGAACACAGACATGAAGAAATAAAAATAAATGGAGTCACAAGAGTTGATGAAGTCTTAGGGAAAAGGTGTTAAGTTTTACTTTAGTTACGCCACCTCTTAACAAAAACATCTTTAAAACATTAGGTTCCCATACAAATTTGTTTAGGTGTATTTCTTGAAAAACATTTCTCTAACATTCTTCCTGAGGCCTAAGCTGAGCATGTTCTATGCCTTCTGTAACAATTGATGGCAATAAAACCTAGAGCAATCACTCTGGGAGGCGATGATAGCAGTAGTCCCTGACCTCATGCCTTGGCAGGGAAAAAGCCTTTAAAATAATTTTCAAAATTCTGACTCTTTGCATATGCAGTAAAACACATTAACCCTCCTTCACAATTCAAAACTGGAGCTTCACAAGAGACAAATCTCGCCCATGTAGCAGAACTATTTTCCATCAATACAATATAATAAATATTCCAATTTTTCTTCCTTTGGATCTTACTTTTTTTTCAATTCCACTGAAGAACTGGAACATCGTTATGTTGGCAGGAGGTTTGGACATGCCTAAAGCAATACAGATGCCTTTTAGCTCCTGAAAGACTTCACTGCCACCTCCTTCCTGGGCTTTTTTAGGAGGGGCATTCACACACAGCATTCGGGCAGCTTCCAGTTCTGAGATGAGGTATGCTGGGGTAAAAAAAATTAGATTTGACCATCATATATAGCAGAATTAAGTTATTTTAGAGCCATTTAAAACTCAAGTGCTTACAACCAACAAATGTATAAATGTTTAGAAACATAGGAAATTTCCATCCCCCCACAGAACACTCATATTTAAAATTACTGACTTCAGTGCTAGAAACACAACAAACAAAGGACAGGTTTAGTACAACCAATGAAAGCCTGGAAAAAATCCCTATGATTCCAGCACAGCTCTTTTCCTTCAGGTTTTGCCCAATAAAGACAGGAAACTAAGAACATGGAAACAAACAGGATGAGGGATTGGGATGTGCATTTTAGGGTAGGCAAACAAGTACTTCTTGAAGCTCTAGGAAACAAGAAAGGAAACGAGTAGAGAGAAGTGAAATGTTGGATGAATCTCCTCTATTTCCCCATGCAAAATGCAGAGTGGAAAAATAATCCCTCTTAGAAGTGCTATTGAGAATTCATGTTTACATTAACTTCAGAAAGGAAGGCTGTAACTGATGAAATAGAAGTTAGAATGGCTGAAGTTTTCTTCAATATCAGAACTGTAAGACCCTACCATTACTTTGCAACTACTTTATCAAACAAAATGAGAAAAATCGAAATCACAATTTCTGGACATGGTATTTGCCCAGAATTTCAGTGTCAGGTGTCATTTACAGTGATATAAATTTACAATTATACAAACAGCCTTTGTTTTTAGGTGTCACAACTTTAAGGTTTGAGTTTTATAAAATGCACAGGTTTCACAATACTTTTCTCATTAACCAGTGAGTGACCATAGCAATAACATACATAAACACTTCTAAAAATAAGAAAAATCAATACTGCAGACACACTTATGAGCAGGGAAGTACACCCAGGGCTATACAAAAGGTTATTATTTATAAAACTGGGACAGATAAGAAGATTAAAAAATAACTCAGCATTTTAATGATCTCTAGAATGTCCTCTGCTAAAGATACAGAATACCTTATGAATAAAAAAATTCTTGGAATATGTAAAGAAGTGAAGCATCCTTCGTAAGTTCTTTCAGCAACACTTTATACACGTTTTTCTTACATTGAACTTTCAATTATTAACACTCTTTTCAGGCCTACTGAAAAAATAAACTAGCAGGAGAATTTTGTTTCAAAAATTCGGAGATCACATTTAAGTTATCTTCAACCTCCTTTGACAATGACAGAAATTTTTTAGCCTACCACTAAGACCAATGTTCTTCAGATAGCAATTCTTTTTGCACACCTCTTCTGAACCAGCCTGAAACTCTTGTACTTTTTGTTTTTGCAGATGCCAGTACCTAACATTGTATTCTAGTGATGCTGCACATTAAGACAACCAATCCTAACTACTTGAGTTTGCTTGGTGCTTTCCTCTCCCAGCAATACCGCTACATCTTCCAAGTGACATCAACTGTGCTGCATTTCATTAAAGTGTAAAATAGCCTGCCATTTTATTACAGAGGGTTATCCTCTTTCTCCTGAAAAAAACTAATTTTATGGCTCACATACAACAGGATACCTAATAAGTTCACTTAACACAGCTAAGCAAAGCTATGCAACTATGGTGGTACACAAAAAAGGAGTTTGGCACTATTGCAATTTCACATTTGACAGTAAACACAGTATTCCTGCCAGATGTGACAGCAGAGCTCAGCTCCTGAGCACAGCCTTATATTACCAAAACGTACATCCCAAAGGACCTCTGGGATAAACTGTGTGTCACAGACAAGCCAAATTTATTGAATGGCTTGGCTCACAGAAAACAAGCTGAAGGGGAGATTGTTTGAGCTACAAACTATTTTCAGTGTAACAACTACATCACTTCATCTGACATTTTTAACATACTGTAAAAAATATTCAGATTAAGTCTAATCATCTTTCTCCTACTGTTGAAATACAGGAATCTACTCCGTATTTATTTTTTTGTATCTCAAATGATGACAGAACTAAATTTCTGTTTTGAAGAGTTAAAGAATCAGCAGCAACTGAGGAAGCAAATAAAACATTAACTCATCTTGAATTTAAAATTAGATTAAAATTAGTACTACAATTTCTAACTCTAAAGCTTGTATTTTTTATTATAACGTGAATTAATATCACACACCTTTCACAAAGTCAAGTACTATTTCTTCTCCTCTAACATTTCATAAGTAGAAAAAAAAACAATTTAGCTATTGAGATCTGATGGGCGGAAAAGGGAAGACATCACCATTGCTAATGTTAATTTCCTTTCAATCAGCAGAAAGCAACAGTGATGCTATGTACTAAGGATGACGATCAAAAGAACTGTGAGTTGGGATAAAACATACTCTCTCTTTCCTAACAATTCCAACTGCTGTCAGTGTAGGAAAATGCTAGTTTTGTTGCACCTTGCGAGTCATCACACTGGGAGCCTCTAAAATTATGATGTGTCACATATAAGTGGTCATTTTTACAACCATGCTAAGTAGAGTTCAGTGGCTAAATTCTGGCAGAACTCTTCAAATAATTCCCTCTTTGTTGTGCCTTTTCAGAGGTAACAGGACAGGCTTTTTGCCTGTGAATGCGAGAAAGGTTAACACTCAGAATATTTTCCATCATATACTGGGTACATACTGACTGGCAAACCCAGAAGTACAATACTCTGACACTGTCAATTGCAGAAAAAATACTGCATATTTTTAGGTAACTACATTGAGGTAAACAAACCAGTATCTCATTTAGTGTAAGAAACAATACTACAGATCTTACAGAAAACCAGATTTGCTTGCAAGCACCCTTTTAACTTACTAAGCAGCAAGAGACAGTTCTTTTGATTATGAAGGCGTTTTGTCACATCTCCTGATGTTAATGACACATATGGACAGTTCATTTCAGACAGCAACCCACTCATTTCAAGCTGAAATTCTTCTGCTTCATTTGGACCTTATAAAGAAAAGAATAATAATTCATTCACTGCTGATACATATGGGGCTATGATTAGAATTAATTAGCTATTTAAAAAAATAATATTAAATAGCAACTTGAGCAAAATATTTAAGACCTGTTTATAATGGAGGCCAAGTGCATTTCTTGGGTTCCTCCAGGACACAGCACACCCTATTTGCAATCACGATATGCTTCATTAATATAAAATTATGTTTCACTGACAGCTTTTCCAAGCTACAACAGACAGGCACTAGCAACTTCTACAATGAAAGGGGACATTTAAAACACCATAAATTTTACAGGCATTAGTTTAAATATAAATTATCTCTTCCCATTACATATGTATCAGATGGTTACAACAAAGTGATGAAAAATAAATATGGCTTATGAGTTCTCCTTTTTTTTCCTATTACTTCTCCCTGTAAGCTCACATTTGTCAACTGATTTTATTTCATACCAATATATTCTATAAAAATAATTAAGTCATATAAACCAAACCTTTTGACTGATTTCTGTCAAAAATTACTGAAACTAATCAGAATTTGTTAGCTGAAAAAAAAAAAGCAGTCATGAGAAGTAACATTTTTTATCTTTCTGAAAGAGACTTCAACCCCAAATGCCTGTTATTCCCAAACTCAAGACATACAAAATGAAGGTAGGACCTGGCAGTGCTCCAGCTAACATGTTTCTATCACCGTGTTTAAAGAATTTGAAGTAAGTGTAGGAAGACTTCTGGATTGTATTTTTATGCAAAACAGAGAATTGGAACCTTATACTACTAGGACGAGTGAGATAATGTATTGTAACAGAGAAAGAATGTGACATACATTTAAAGAAGGAAGAATGAATGTGTCAGAAACAGAGAGAAAAGAAAGTAACAGATGCTGAGGTAAAAGGCAGCAAACTTTGGCCACTGAGTAAATACAAAGCTAAGCTCATAAAGGCATTATGAGTTAATATATCAGATATTCAGGAATATGAACCCATATTCATGCCAATTTAACAACTTAATCTGTAGAATGTCATCACAAGAAAATAACTTTTGCTTTGAAAGCTAAGGTTTGCTTCCTCCAGCAAAATCAAAAACAAACCATCATTTTCAGGCTCCTTCTTAGAGTGTTTCATGAAGAGGAAAAAATTTATAGCAAGCATAGCATTAAGGGAACCAGCAGCAAAAAGAAAATATGGTTAATGTAGTCATGAAAATGTTACCTTGAACAGTAGTACTACTGACATCAAAATAACAAACAGAACAATGGAAATAAAAAGTATTCTCGTGATCTATCAAAAACTCCACTAGCATTAATGTTTCCCTAAATCCACCTAGGAACTTTAAAAAACAATATAGTTGAAAAATTATAAGAAAAAGCTGTTTCCAGAACAAAGACTGTTTGATCGCCACTATTATTTCAACCTCTACTGGCTGTTCATTAGGCAAATTTGAGGTGGAAAATATACAAACTCTGGCAGTGTGCGGACAACATTCCCTGGTACAACAGATATGGCCAGCCCTAATCTCTGTGGCATGCAAGAACACACATTAAGTGCATGTCTGTGCTGGAGTTATGACTACTTACTGTTGGTTGCCTGCACGTTTTCCTCTAGTTTACAGAACAGCCGTAACTCAGATACCAGCCAAGCACAGAGTTTGGTGAATTCAGGGGAACTGGCTCCATGAGAGACGGCCTGAGCCAGCGCTCCGTCGTCTAACAATGGACCTTTGTAACTAAGAAGTAAAACAAATGTACAGTTTATTAAATGTTGCTGTGACCAGTGTCCTTTGATAGATTTATATTATGCTGTATACATATTGAGAGCTACAACCATAACATAGCTGCAGTGCTGATCTCCTGGAGGGGTGATTCCTGGACTGAACTGTAGCAAGAACCACATTGAAAACATCAGAGTAAACTGAGGATTTGTGCGCACATTAACTTACCATCAAAGAGACTGTGTCACTAAGACTGTATCATCATCAAAGGTTTCCTCCTGGAGAATGTTGCCACGTGCAGTGGCAATTTCTCTGCCTCCATCTCCTGAAGATGTTACTGACAATAGACCTATCCAGGGCAACTGCAGTGTCAAAGAATCCTTCCTGAGCTCTACATACTGCTTTACAGTATGTTGGATAATTACTGCTGAACAAGTGCATCTTCTCTGTCATTTCCTATCACGTATGAAAGGGTTGCCTTCCAAAAACAAAGCCTTTGATAGAAATATTACAGAAGTGATCTGCATAACAATATCCTCTCTTGAAAAACCAACCTCCCCAAATATATACAAGAAAAACTAATGAAACCAGTTTTTGCATAAGCAAAACGAGCCCAAAATCAGATTGATGGTAAGAAAGTATGACTTTATAGATCGGATCTTAGAAAACACTGTTTTGAGGACATCTATGTATTGATAATCTCAGGGGGAGAATGAAGACTAGGGAGAAGGCTGCCTTTTTAACCAAGTAGAAGCATAAGTCAGAGTCTGCCTGAGTATTTTAGAAAAAAAAATGTACAATATTATTTTGATATGCTGCTCTGAAAAGAGAAGGCCATCCAAGAGTGTTCATAACCAACCAAAATCTCCCTTGGAAAGTCCGGGTAAAGTCACCCCCTACATCACAACAATCCAATGAGTCCAGGCAACTCTTGGCAAACCTCAGGAATAAAAAAAAAAATCTCAAATTGAAATGTAATTCTCCTCCCTCTGCTCCTGCGCTTAATATCACATACAAAGGATTTGGCCTTCATTCTAGTGGCCTGTTACTTCAGCCAAGTAAAATGAAGAAGCCACACTCAAAAATAACTTTTGCCTCACAGAGCAGCTTGATTTGTGACACAGTTAATCTACTGGCAGCTGGTGGGAAGCTGTAATCTCATGTATTACAACCCTGCTGCATGACCACAACAGGCTGGATGCTTCAGGAGGCTAATTAGAGCAAGTTGCAGTCCCATCCTACAGACATTTCAGGCCTACATATATAGGTCTGGGAACATCTGGGACTCAGAACAGAAGCATCCAGTTATAGATCAAAGTAGAGAGGAAGCAATGGCAAGACTTTTGCTTTGGCAGGATCGGGATTTGCATCCCTGTTCGTATCTTCTAGAGGTACCTTTCCTACAACTTCTGTTTAACAGAGGTAACATCTTGAGTGTGTTATTTCTTACAATTATGACTTCAGCTACACATCAATCTGGCCAATAATTCAACTTGCAGATTCCTAACTGCAAGCAGCTTTTTCCTTCTGTTTCTGCCAATGGCACATGTTCCAGAGCTATGCTCCCTTTTGGTAACATTGTGCTGTCCCATCTGTTTGCTTTTTCAACAGTTCAGCGAGCTGATTTACAAGACAAGAGGCCACCATCTGAACACCTTGAGCACAATTAAAAAAGGAAACAGCTCTCTAACATCTCTACAAGAAAAAAATCAAGTGATATGTTAGAAATATCTTCAGTATCTGATGAGAACAAAGAAGTTGAACCATGAAGACCACGGAGCTACTGCCAAAGCATAAAGCCTCAAACACCCCAGTCTTTCCAGAGACCAAGAATCAGAAGTCCTTTGGACACAGGCAGTAGTTTTCCCAGTTGTTACCAGTATCACTGTGGTCTCATGTCCTTCATCCTCCAAATTTTCTTTTTTTTCATTGTCGTCAATTTTGCTTCCTGTAACTTATTTGTTCATCTACTTTCACTGTTTGCTTTACTTATTTATGTCAAAAATCAACAACACTTTCTGTCTACAACTGCACAAATCAGGAGCACAAATCACAACTCTTTCAAGCCATTAGTATCCCTTTAAACATATAACAGAAAAAAGAAGTCAATCGCAGTATTTTCATTGTGGCAGAGCTGCCTTTTCACATTTCAGTCAGAGAAATACCTGCCAAAACAGAAGCCTATTTGTCAAGCTTTGCAACTATCATCACTAACTTAGCCTGGAAATACAATCTTTGTTGGAGCATAATGACTCTAGCCACAAAGTGATTTATGGGAATGGGGCCAATGTGAGTAAATACAGCTGCCTGCAAAGAAGCAGCAGCAGCAGTGAAATTGTAGCTGCCTGTCCCCTGAACTCTCAACAGCTTAGAGACATGGAAGCATACAGTAGGATGTGTTCTCCATGCTCTCCCTTTCATACTTATGCAACCTTTACTGACTCTGACAAAGTAACAGGTTTACACAGCAAAAGTTTCCTGTGCTATATTACACTTTAAAAATGTAAAGAGAAAAAAACACTTGCTCATTTGCAATTCTTTTTTTCTTTTGTTTCCCTCAATAGATCTGAAGCCTGAAAGTTTTCTTCTTGTCTGGCTTATCTCTATGCCCTCCCACCCTCAGCTAGGGCCGCTGTGCAGAACAGAGGAGCAGCGGACCAGATGGCATTCAAGAATCAAAGAGATCAGCTCGCAGGGAGAAGCGACACCAAGGCCGCGCAGCTAAAAACCTGCCCGGGGCATTATCACCAGCCCCGATCTGGGGGCGGCTCTGACGGAAAGGGACCATTCCAGGCGCTGCCCTGAGCCGTGAGGGGCGGACAGCGGCGCTGTGTCCCGTGCCGGGGCCGCCCTCTGCTCCCGGCCCGCACCGGGAGCGCCCCGCACCCTCACCCCCGGACACGTACCCCAGGTCCTCCAGCGACTCCAGCACATCGTTCTCCAGGAGCTCGAACTCCATCCTGCGGCGGGGCACGAGGGTTGGACCTGCGCGACAGCGGAACTCAGCACCACCAGTACTCACACTCCCACCGCCCGCCATTCCCCCCTTCTCCAGCCCATCCCGGCCTCGTGCGGGAGACTCAACTCTCACCCCGCCCCGCGCGGTGAGGGAGAGCCCCCAGCGCCGCAGTGCCTCTCCCCGCGCTGCCCATGCCCGCCCTTCTCCCCGAGCCCCGCAGCCGCACGCACCACGCTCGCAGCTGCGCCGCCGACTGCCGGGTTGGCATCTCAGGGCGGGGAGCGCGGCGCCGCAGTCCCCGGCCTCGCTCTTCACCCGGCTTCCCTAGGGCCGCCCGCCCAGGTGCCTGACCGGCGCCGCCTCCGTCCCCGGCACTCTCCGCCTATCCGCCGAGAGGAGCACCATTGCTAAACTGGGACGCGGGAGGGAGGCCGGCCAACGGGCGGTTTTTGTGGGAGAGGAGCCCGAGACGAGGCAAGGATCTCACTTTTGTGTTCAGGCGCCGGCAGGGGCAGACCCGGAAGAAGGACTCCCCCCTCCGCGCCGCGCGGCCCGCGCAGGAATGTGCTGTGAGAGCGGCGTCGCGGCAACGGGCGTGGGCGTGGGCGGGGGGGACAGGGC
>WBMY01008422.1:0-52602 GCA_013397315.1 Donacobius atricapilla
TGCGGCCGCGGCTCCCGAGCCGCCGCAACCCGACGGGGACGTCTCGGGGCGGCCGGAGATGCCGGCGAGCCCCGCGCTGGGGCGGGGAGTGGCCCACGCCAGCTCCTGCCCTCGCTGTTCGCCCTGTCCCTGGGGCGCCGGGATGTCCCTGCTGTGCCCGGGGTGCCCTCGCTGTCCCCGGGGTGTCCTCGCTGTCCCCGGGGCACCGGGGCGGAAGCAAGGCCCCCCCATCCAGCCCGGGCTGCGGAGGAGACTCCCCCGGGCGGCCGCAGCCCTCGGGATCTCCTCCTGTCCTTTAGGGAGGGCGCGGGTTCATCCCGGGTGGTTCCCGTTGCCCACCCGGGGGCTCGCAGCTCCCTCTGGATGAGCCGGGGACGCAGGCGGGAGCTGCTGCCGCAGGGATGGGAGGGGATGAGCCCTGCTGGCCCCGCCGCCGCCTCGGCTGGGCTTGCAGCCGAGAGCCTTTTGCTTCTGAGCGGCGGAGCGGAGGGGACAGGAGCTCTCTGCGCCGGCACATCTGGAACATCTGGCGGCGGGGTGGCTGCGCGCTGCCCCGCGCGGCTCCGGGTCCTCGCCGGGCACCCCCAGCCCAGGTGCAGACATTTCCCTCCCGACGCTGCCGAGTTACGAGTGTCGGGGAGGAAATTCTGGCAGGCGACTCGACAGAGATCTGCCGAGCCCCCGAGGAGCGGATCCGCCTCTCCCCGCGATGGAGGGGAAGTGTCTCCTTCCCTCCTTCCCTCCCGGGGCAGCAGGGGCTGGCTGGCACGGGGGAGATGGCAGGGGCAGCGGCAGCAGGAGGGGCTTGGCTGCTTTGACACCAGCTCCTCTTCCTCACCCGCATTCCCAAGTGCCGGCGGCTCCGGCAGACGGGAATCTACAGGGATGATCACACAGAAGCTGCAGGGAGGCTTTGGGAGCGGGGGGGAAACCACTCTCCTAGGAAATCCTACCTGCACCTTCCTTTGGTCATCATTTTCTTTTCCAGGTCTCAGTGGGGAAGCCTTATTTAAAGAATTTAGGTTTGCATCAGCAATTCCCTCCTCCCTCTCTTTTTCTCCCAGCTTGCATTTCCCAGAATATTTCCTTAAAGATGCCACAAACTCTCAGGCACAGACTCTGCAGCTTCAAATGTTTGCAAACAAACTCCGGGTGCGGAGCCTCTTCCCACGCAGCCGCGGGGTTGGAGGGGGTATTTCCCTCCTCAGGTGGGAGAGGCATCGCAGCCCCTCGGGAGCCCAGGAAAGGGACAATTCCCTGTGCCCTTTGGATTCTGCTCGTTCCCCCTGCCAGCGCCACAACTGTCAGCGAGAGGCCATCTTAGGCAGAGGGGTCTGGGCTGAATCCTCCCTGGAATCCTCGCTTGGAATTAACGTTGTGTGGCTGCTCATGGGCAGGGCTCGGTCCTCCCTCGCCCTCAGGGCCCTTTCGGCCCTGTCAGATTCCGCCCCCCCCCGCCCCGCCCCGCTTTTCTTGTGCATTTTGTCTTTTCCATTTCAGTGGCGTGTCTGTATAAAGGCGTAGGAAATCTGCCAGATTCCCTAAATCAGCGCCTGAAAACAACTATTTTTAGTAACTGATAAGTCACATGAGCTCGTCTCGCATAGATTAGCATTTACCTTTCCCGAGTAACAAGGATATTGTTTGATACTTGTTGATACCATCAATTTTCCCCTAAAGAAACCCAACCCCGATAGCGAGGGGCCGGCTTGGAGAGGCGGCTCCGAGCCGAGCTCAGATGCCTTTGTTCTACTCCCACTGCTCTGATCGTATCTGTGCGTTAAATCAGATCTATAGATGCAATCTGATCCCTCCAAAAATAAATGTATTGTGTCCCGAAGAGGCCTGCGAGCCACAGTCTGGCTGAGGCTGGATAAATCACGCTGGTTGCAGATGAGCCCTGATGGGCTGTGTGTGATGAGGGGCCCTGGGCTGTCACTCCGCGCGGGATCTGGCTCGGGATGTGGCTGTGGGAAGCCCAGATGTCTCCGGGACGGTGGCTCTGCATGTGGAGCGTGGAACCCCGGAGGTTCCCCGCGTGTCCCTGCAAAAACGGGGGCAGTGGTGCCAAGGAAACGCTTTCCATGGCTTCTCCTCCCCGTGACAATCCCAAAATGCTTAACGAGATCTAGCAATGCCCTTCTAGGGGAGGCTTGTCTTAATCCCATTTTCCAGAGTTTCAGGCTTATGTTTCCAGACGTGCTGGAAACGTGCGGCTCCCCCTCGCTTTCAAAGGCTGGGGAGCTCAGTGTTCTCCCAGCAGGGATTATCCCCGGCCCCTAAAGGCAGCGAGATGGAGCATCACCGCTGCATCTGGGACGAGGGCAGGCTGGCCCTGGGGTGACAGCCTGCCCCAAATGCCAGCGGTGAGGAGCAGGGGCTCGGGGAGCCAAAATCCTCTCCTCTGGCACAGGGAAAATCTGTTTTAGGATAGGGGCTGGGGCTGCTTCAGCTTCCACGGGGAAGGGGAAAGCCCCTGGGATCGATGGGGTCCATTTCCATTCTTCTCCCACACACGCTCCTGGATTTCTGGCCCCATCCAATGCTCAGGGATGCTGGAGGGGTGAGGACGACGAGGCCGGTGCTGCTTCCAAGGAACAGCCTCTCTCCCACCGGCGGCACCTTTAGCAAATGCGGGAGGCAGAAAATCATCTCCCCGCCCGGATCCTGCCGGAATTGGAGTCAGAGCCCTTGTAGGACAAGGGATGGGTCCCAGGAGGCCCCTGGAGAAGTTTGCCGCTGTTGTTGGTACTATGGCAACAAGTGCTAATGCAAAGCATGGACAGAAACTCGGGGGAGCAAATTATCCTCGATTTTCCCCCGGCGTGTCCCTGAGGATGCCAAGGCAGAGAGGGCGAGAGCTCTGCTTTGGCTCCGTGCGTCGGGTTCACCCGTGGGGAAGGGAGGAATCCCAATCCCGCACCTTCCCGCGTGGGAGAGGCGCGGTGACAGCGCTCAGGAGATCCCAGAGCTGTCTCAGGGGCAGAATTCCTCTGGGATCCGGCTGGGGGCTGGGGGCTGCCCAGGAGCCCGATCTCCCCCCGAGGGTTTTAGGCAGGGATGTGAGTCACTCCTTAGAAAACCGGTGCCAGCAGGATTTATTGGAAAATCTCATGCCACGCAAGAAGGATTTTAGGGTGTCAGCAGCAAAGGACGGGGCGTGAGCGGCTGAAAAGGACCAGGAGTTTATTCCTGGATGGACTCGGAGCTGGGAGCTCCATCCCTGACTTTATTGATGCTGGCTGGCAGCTCCGGAGCTATTACAGCTCCAGCCAACCTGCTGTGATTTTTAAATTTTCTTTTTCTTTTGTTTTTCCCCTAAATGGAGCCCCAGTTCCCCTCTCGTGCTGTGATTGGATTGCCAGACCATCCATCAAGTGGCATTTTCTCATTTATTTCCTCCCTACCTATTTTGTCTTCCAGGACAAAGTGGCGGTGTGTTAACACCGCTCCAATTTGTCACGCTGGAGTCACTGGTGTAATTCCAAGCCTCTCAGAAAATTGATGGTGGTGGAATTGAGGTTTTACAGATGGGCCAAGCCCTAATAAGAACATCAGTTTGAGATGGGGCGAGCAGCAGAATTGACGCTTTTATCTAAATTCTGTTGGAGCCACACACCGCAGGCACCGGGAAAATATTGTAGGAAACAGCAAAAGAGGAAAGGCAGGCGTGGTGCGGAAATCTGCTCAGTCTTGAACTCCAAATTACAACAAAACCCGGGTTCTGGCAGCCAAGAAAAAGGGGGATTTTGTCAACACAGTTGTCTTGGCAACACTAAAATGCGTTTGGCGCGGTCTGCTCGGGTTGTGTCGGGCGGGGTGAACGGGAGGGGCGGGAGGGGCTCCAAGAAATGGCAGGAAAGTTTTGGGGTGGCTCTGCCTCCTCCAGCACTGTTGTCCCACGATCAGGGGCGTGCAGGGCGCCGGTCTGAATGGGACGGGATAGGATCAGATGAGAAAAAATGGAATATTTATGTCGGAAGGGATCTACAATGATTATTTTAACAGCCTGGACATTCCAGGGGCTGTTATGCCAGCAGGGCCAGGCTTTCCTCGGCTGGTTCATTCCCTGGAGAGGGGATGGACACCAAACCGAGTGCCAGGAGTTGGATGAATGTGCAGGTCCCGGGGCTTTGGGCAGATGTATCCCAACACGAGCAGACAGTTGTGGTTTGTTTTCCAGGAAACAACCCCTGGTTAGAGGCAGATGAACCCTCTCGGAGTCTGGCCGTGGATTTATTTCTATCAGAAGCAAGGATTTATCTGCTTATCTGCTCCTCTTGCAGGAACAGGAATGTTTTGGGCGCAGACAGCCACAGGGAGCTGAGGGGGTCTGCAGGGTGGAGCCCTTGGCATTCCATCCCTTTGGCAGGGTCCTGCCAGAGCCCGCCGGTGTCCAGCTCAGGTCGCCAGGGCCTTGTACAGATGGCCAAGTGCCTCATTCCGGCGGAAATCAGGTTCATTGGGGCAAAGGCAAAGTGCCAGCCCAGCTGGAATAATGATTCCCAACCAGGGAATGGGAAGGGAGAAGCGGAGCCGTCGTTTGGCTTTGAAGGGAAAAGGTCTCTCCCTTCCGGGGTGGATTTTGGGAAGGCTGAGGTGAGGTGTTTAAATAGAGCTGGAGGTGGTGCCTGGAGAGAGGCTACCTAGCACAGAGGCTNGTCAGAGGAACACTGTCTGAGTATTCCCAGGATTAAGAGGCTGTGGACAAAGAGACACGGGGCGGGGATGGAGCGTGGAACTGCTGGCACCGGAGAGCTGCCCGCCAGGGAGTCACAGGGACGCTCCATTTTCGGAGGCACAGTCATGCAGGTTGACAGGAACCGTGCATATGTTGCATCCCAGCGCTCCTCATCCCATCCGCCGATGCTCCGTGGGTCGTAAAAATTAAATGGGCATAAATCCATCAGCGCCGGGGCTCTTCCTCGAGCGCTATAAATCCCACGAAAGCTAATTAAGGAGGACAATGGTGCCCATTTAAAGCTGGCACGGGGATCCAGGAGCCGTTATCACTGGGAGAGCAGGGCTCCAAATGGATTTGTGAGGCCGAGGGCAGCGCCGGTGGCCGCGGCGAGGGGCCGGCATTGAGCACGGCGCAGCCGGCGGCTCCTGCCTGGCAGAGTGAGGAGATTGTGTTAAAGCTCCCAAGATGGATTTCTCCTCCGCTTTGCCTTGGAAATCAAATCATCCCATTAACGTCCGTGCCGGAGTTTGTTCTTGGAATGTTATCTGGCAGCTCACGGAGCTCCTCGTGGGGTTGGTTTGTCGAGCCAACGCCTTGGTCGCTGCCGGAGGGGAGCCGGCTCTGCTGCTCTTCCCTGAAAGCCTCCAAAGGAGGGATTTTCCCAGGGATGGGTGCTGGGATCAGGGTTAAGTCTTGCCTGGGGTGCTGCCCCTCTGCTTTGTCGCTCTCCTGTAGTTTGAGTTGGGTTCGTGCGTTGGGAAGGGCAGGGAGCCCAAGGCAGGAGTGGGACGGCGCCATCCGTGGAGGTTTGTTCCAGCAGGGCGGCCCGGCAGGGAGCTGAGCCCGGCTTTGCTGATGGATTTGCCATCTCCCGGCTCTCTTCTGGGTGAAATCAATGTTCCCACCCTGCTGAAACCCCGTTCTGCTCTCACTGTTTCAAGGAGTGAGACGTGACACCTCCAGTAACTTTTAAATGTCTGACCCGGCTCTGCGGGCCGTAAATCGGAGCCCTCACGGTGCTGGGAGGGAAAACCGGGAATCTGTGGGCTCACAGAGCTCAGCACAGCTCAGCCACCCACAGGGCGGAACCGCCCGGGTTCCGTGCAAAGCGTGTCCCCTCTGGAAGCGCAGCTGGGACACCCCGGAGCTGGGACAGGAGGGGTCTCACCCTCCTGGGGGAGTCCCCCGAGCGCTCCCGGTGTCTCCCGCCGCCCCCAACTTCCCCCTCTCCCTCCTCTCCCCAGACAGAGTTTGTGCAAGGCTTTCCAGCTGGAAAATAATCGGACTCCATGATCTTTAAGATTATTTTCCAATATTTAAATGACGCCACGATTCCGTGAAAACCCTTATCCAGCCATTCCCTAAAGGAGCAGGAGACCGAGGGGCTTAGAGCCCGTCTGCCCTTCCTCTCCTTGCCTTTCCCTCTCCTTTCTGGCTCTTTTCCGACCTTCCTCATTCTGAGGAGTGGCAGAAAAAAAAGGAGAAATCCCTGGAAGGGTGTTGAGGCATCACTTAAAATCTCCTTTTTTCTTCTCATCCCTTTCGTAAGGAACGCTGAGGTGGGCTTGGGGACAGGGAACAATGAGCACCTAAAAACGCTGGTGCTCCATGGGATTGCAGCCTGGGGATGAGCACGCACGAGGAATGACAAGCTTTCCCATGGAAATAGCTGGAAATTATCCTGGTGGGAGAAGAGTGAGGGATTAAAGCCCGGGGTTGCTCAGCTCTTTCCAGCGAGCTCAGCAAGTCCTGCCGCAAGGTCGAGGGGGGCTGAAGGACATCCACGGTGCCCTCCAGCTGTGCAACATCTGCCCGTGTGAGGGCCAGGGAGCCGTGCCAGGCCGTGCCCGCGGTGCCTTTGCCCTCCGAGACGGGCACGAAGCGAACACAGACCCCGCCCGGAGTGGGGAGTCGGTGCGCAGGGCCGACCCCTCGCAGGAAGCTGCCCCGGCACTTGGGCCGCTCCCAAAGCCACCTTTGTCCCCCCCCGAGGCGTTGCGATGGGTTTGTGCGGCTCGGGGCCGCGCCTGGACCGTCAGGGGGCCGGTGACCCCGTGCGGGGGCTGCGGGGGCTGCGGGAGCGGGGCCGGGAGCAGCAGAGGCCGGCAGGGAGAGGGAGGCTGCTCCGGTGCTTCCCAAAGAGCCTGGGAAAGGGGGGAAACTCGGCTGGGGCCCCACGGTGAGAGCGGCGTCGGGATGGGGAAGGGATGGAGGGCTGGGAGGGAAGGAAAGGGACAGAACCTGCCTGGCAGAAGCAAATTCCTGCTGTCCTCCATCCTCCCCAAAGCTGGAACCTTCCCCATCCTGCTCCGCTGCCCGAGCCCTGGGAGGTGGCACAGCCCATCCGGGGTCATTTGCGGGTGTAACCTGCCAATTAGGGCGGTAATTGGCCCTTGAGGATGTGACCCGGTGGCATTTAACCCTTTGCAAGCCGCTGCTGCTGCTCTGCAGGGCCGAGTCACAGCGGGGGAAGGCCCACAGGGGTTCAACCCACGGGTTTAGGTCATGGATCTCGAATTGTTTTATTCCTAATTCGCCGCTAAAAAGCCCAGCCCGGGGTCAGCAGCATTCCTGACGTGAGGATTAACGTGCCCAAGCGGCGCTGGTGGCACCGCCCTGCTCCTCAGATCCCTGTTTGTCCCATCCCGGAGCCGGAGGGAGCTCCCGGCAGAGCGGGGCTGAGGGTGCAGATGCTGCCCCGAGCATGGGGAGAGAGAACATTGTTTTTTCCTTGCCATGTCAGTGCCTCCAGCAGAACAAGTGCCCTCTGTTCTCTGCCCAAAACTCAGCTTTTAAAAAAGAAAAGAAGGCGCTGGCTCGATGCGAAGTGTCAGGGAGAAACGCTCTCCAGAGCATCTGAGAAACGCGAGGGGAGCGCGGGGAGGCTCCGGGAGCAGAAGCGCCGGAAGCCAAGCGTGGCCCTGCAGGACCGAGGGTCCCATCAGGAGTCGGCGGGACGTGACTCCCGAGCCCCGCGAGGGCCGTTCCGAGCCGTGCCCGGCCGCAGCGGCCTCCCGGAGGGCAGCATGAGCTCCGGGCGGGCTCCCCTCTCGGTGCTCTCCCCCCGCCGCGGCAGCTGCTGCGGGAACAGTTCGGAGCCGGGTGGCAGCGCGGGGCTCGGGGGAGTGCGAGCGTCGCCTCCTTCTCCCCGTGCCAGGCTGGAAATACGGGCAGAGGAGGAGCCGTGATCCCTGCAGCCAGCCTTAAAAGCAGCCGCCTTTGGAAGTGTTTTCCTAACTCGGGGGAAGGGGAGAGCCCAGCGGCCTCTCCCGTTCCCTCGCTGAGCTCGTGGCCGCTGCTGCCGAGGGCTCCGCGGCGCGCCAGCACCTACGGCACAGGTTTCCTCCCGCCGCCTGCCTGCTCCTCGCCCGTCAGGTTGTGCGATGCCCCGGAGAGCAGCACGTGGGGACGGGATGCTGAGGCGGCAGGGATCGCGGCGTGGGAGCCCTGCAGGGCGGGCGGTGTCCGAGCCCCCCTGCCCGGCCCTGCCCGTGCCCAGCGGGCCCCGCCGGGGCTCCCCCCGCGCCTCCGCGGCCCCCGCCGAACAGATGGCGCCGATTTTCGCAGGGGGAGGTGGAGGAAACAAAGCCCGGAGCGCTGCGAGGCTGCAGCCCGGCTCCCAAAGGCGGCCCGGGGGGGTGACATCTGTGGGGACGCGGTGCCGAGCGCCGCGCTGAGCAGGCACTTGCGCCTGCCCTGCCTCACTTATCGCCCTCCTTTGTTGGTTTTTCCCCCTCCTTTCCAGATAAAGAAGCCCGCGCACCGTCGGCGGGGATGCCGGTGAAGCGAGCGGGCTGCCTCCCCCTCTGTGCCCGGCGCAGGACCAGCGGCTGACTGGAAGCTGGAATGTTCCCACTCCAGGCGATGCCCAGCCCTGCCCGCCCTGCTCCTAGCCTGCCTTCCCAGCGGTGACATTCCCGGTTTTCTGCTGTTCGCCGAGCAGCGCCACCGAGCATGCCACAGAAAGCCCCTCTGCAGCCGAAGCCCAGGGGAGTTTCCCAGTGAGCCCAGCTCCTAAAAAGCCCGAGTTGCCCCTTCCCACCCCGGCGCTGGGAAGCGCCTCCGACAGCGAATTTCCCTGCGCCCAGCGGGTGTGGGGGTCCTGGGGTGCGGGCTGCAGGAGGGGGCTGCCATGGAAGAGAATGTGTTCAGCGTGCAGCAGATCCAGCCCAACGTCATCTCGGTGAGGCTCTTCAAGCGCAAGGTGGGCGGCCTCGGCTTCCTGGTGAAGGAGCGCGTCAGCAAACCGCCCGTCATCATCTCCGACCTGATCCGGGGCGGGGCTGCCGAGCAGAGTGGCCTCGTCCAGGCTGGGGACATCATTTTAGCCGTCAATGGCAGGCCCCTGGTGGACATGAGCTATGAGACGGCGCTGGAGATCCTGAGAAGCATCGCCTCCGAGACCTACGTGGTCCTCATCCTGCGCGGCCCCGAGGGCTTCACCACTCACCTGGAGACCACTTTTGCGGGCGACGGGACGCCCAAGACCGTCCGTGTCACCAGACCCCTGTGCCCGGCCCCCAAGGCGGTTGACTTGTCCAACCCAAGCGTTCCCAGCAAAGAGCAGCCACTGCCAGCGGCCATGGGATCCCTGTGGAGCAGGGAAATGGGGAAGGAGGTGGAACCGCTGGTCCACGTGAACGGCGTCGTTGCCGGCAGCAAAGGGCCGGAGGCCGGGAAGGGCAAGGACGGGGCTTGTGGGCACTCCTGTCTCAACGGCGGCGTGGAAGACAATGAGCTGCTCAAAGAAATCGAACCCGTCCTGGACCTGCTGAAGAGCAGCAGTAAGGACAGCGATGGAGATGTGCCCTCCAAGGTAGAGACACGGGATATAGAAGTCCAGGTGGACTGGTAGGTCCCTAAATACATTTTTTTACCTTTGGTGGAACGCGCTGGTTTTGGCGGTGAGCGCCTCTCCACAGTTGGCTGCTGCCCGGCACAGCAGGGTGGAGATGGAGAGGAAGGGATGCCAAAAAGGGGGAAGCGGTCGGTGAGGGGAAGATGAAAAACCGGGAGAAGGTTGTGGAAGAAAGATGTAAGCATGGGAAATTGGGGAGAGCGGGAACAGTGTCTCGTGGAAAGCTGAGCTCTGTGGTGTGGTGGATCATGGGCTGGGCTGGGATAAATTTCTGCTCCGTGTTCTCAGTTCCATTTGTTTTAAGTTGAAGCAAAATCCCGTGCCTCAGTTTCCCCACCTGCCAAATCAGGTCCATGGTATTCCTGTCCTTGAGAGCTTTAGAGCTCTCCGGTTGAAATCCATTTTACCTGCGGGAGAGGAAGCAGGAAGGTCGGACCGGCAGGGCACGGTGCTTCCCAGGAGAAATAAGTTCCCGAACCTTTTGGGAGAGGGGAGGAGAGCCCCAGTCCAGCTCCATCTGAAGCCAAGGCAGGGCAAGGGCAGTGGGACCAGCCTGGTGGGAAGGGGGGAGATGTTTTCTATTCAATCCTTGTGGAAATGCCAGGGCGGATCTGCCCCTGCTCCTTCCAGAGCCAGATCCCTATTCCAGGACTTGTGGGCACGGGTGGGGACGTGGACAATGCTTGTCCCATGTCCTGTTGAGGAGGGGGAAGTGGGACAGCTCCCGATTTTCCCCAGCATTTCCCTGAGCTGCAGCACATCGCTCCGGAGCCGGAGCAGCTCCCCGGGGAGCTTTACAAAGCTGTTGTTTGTGGCTGGGCCTTTCCAGTGCCGGCTCCNAGCCCAGCGGCCTCTCCCGTTCCCTCGCTGAGCTCGTGGCCGCTGCTGCCGAGGGCTCCGCGGCGCGCCAGCACCTACGGCACAGGTTTCCTCCCGCCGCCTGCCTGCTCCTCGCCCGTCAGGTTGTGCGATGCCCCGGAGAGCAGCACGTGGGGACGGGATGCTGAGGCGGCAGGGATCGCGGCGTGGGAGCCCTGCAGGGCGGGCGGTGTCCGAGCCCCCCTGCCCGGCCCTGCCCGTGCCCAGCGGGCCCCGCCGGGGCTCCCCCCGCGCCTCCGCGGCCCCCGCCGAACAGATGGCGCCGATTTTCGCAGGGCGAGGTGGAGGAAACAAAGCCCGGAGCGCTGCGAGGCTGCAGCCCGGCTCCCAAAGGCGGCCCGGGGGGGTGACATCTGTGGGGACGCGGTGCCGAGCGCCGCGCTGAGCAGGCACTTGCGCCTGCCCTGCCTCACTTATCGCCCTCCTTTGTTGGTTTTTCCCCCTCCTTTCCAGATAAAGAAGCCCGCGCACCGTCGGCGGGGATGCCGGTGAAGCGAGCGGGCTGCCTCCCCCTCTGTGCCCGGCGCAGGACCAGCGGCTGACTGGAAGCTGGAATGTTCCCACTCCAGGCGATGCCCAGCCCTGCCCGCCCTGCTCCTAGCCTGCCTTCCCAGCGGTGACATTCCCGGTTTTCTGCTGTTCGCCGAGCAGCGCCACCGAGCATGCCACAGAAAGCCCCTCTGCAGCCGAAGCCCAGGGGAGTTTCCCAGTGAGCCCAGCTCCTAAAAAGCCCGAGTTGCCCCTTCCCACCCCGGCGCTGGGAAGCGCCTCCGACAGCGAATTTCCCTGCGCCCAGCGGGTGTGGGGGTCCTGGGGTGCGGGCTGCAGGAGGGGGCTGCCATGGAAGAGAATGTGTTCAGCGTGCAGCAGATCCAGCCCAACGTCATCTCGGTGAGGCTCTTCAAGCGCAAGGTGGGCGGCCTCGGCTTCCTGGTGAAGGAGCGCGTCAGCAAACCGCCCGTCATCATCTCCGACCTGATCCGGGGCGGGGCTGCCGAGCAGAGTGGCCTCGTCCAGGCTGGGGACATCATTTTAGCCGTCAATGGCAGGCCCCTGGTGGACATGAGCTATGAGACGGCGCTGGAGATCCTGAGAAGCATCGCCTCCGAGACCTACGTGGTCCTCATCCTGCGCGGCCCCGAGGGCTTCACCACTCACCTGGAGACCACTTTTGCGGGCGACGGGACGCCCAAGACCGTCCGTGTCACCAGACCCCTGTGCCCGGCCCNTCTCAGTTCCATTTGTTTTAAGTTGAAGCAAAATCCCGTGCCTCAGTTTCCCCACCTGCCAAATCAGGTCCATGGTATTCCTGCCCTTGAGAGCTTTAGAGCTCTCCGGTTGAAATCCATTTTACCTGTGGGAGAGGAAGCAGGAAGGTCGGACCGGCAGGGCACGGTGCTTCCCAGGAGAAATAAGTTCCCGAACCTTTTGGGAGAGGGGAGGAGAGCCCCAGTCCAGCTCCATCTGAAGCCAAGGCAGGGCAAGGGCAGTGGGACCAGCCTGGTGGGAAGGGGGGAGATGTTTTCTATTCAATCCTTGTGGAAATGCCAGGGCGGATCTGCCCCTGCTCCTTCCAGAGCCAGATCCCTATTCCAGGACTTGTGGGCACGGGTGGGGACGTGGACAATGCTTGTCCCATGTCCTGTTGAGGAGGGGGAAGTGGGACAGCTCCCGATTTTCCCCAGCATTTCCCTGAGCTGCAGCACATCGCTCCGGAGCCGGAGCAGCTCCCCGGGGAGCTTTACAAAGCTGTTGTTTGTGGCTGGGCCTTTCCAGTGCCGGCTCCCTCTCCTCCTGACCGTTCATTAACACTGATAGGTTGCCTTTTCCTGTTGCTTCTCCCCAAGTCCCCGAGCACATTTTAACAGTGTCAAGTGCTGCAGCAGGTTGTGGCTGCCCTCGCTTATTGACTGGCTGGAAAAGCCCCGAGGGTTTGCTGGAGCTGCCGGTCTGTGGCTCAGCCACGGAAAGATCTGTAATTTCAGGTTCTCTGTAATTTCAGGTTCTCTTGCTGTAGACACTTCTTAGGAGAAGGAAAAAAAATTGTGTTCATTTTTCTTTTATCAGAAACAAGAGGAGAGAGCCACAGCGGGGTCCCCACCGTGGGCTCCCAGCCAAGGCTGAGCTCCCGCTCGCTCCCCTCCCAATCCCACACACACCCCCTGTGTTTTCCACCTTCCTTGTTTTATTTTCAGTTGTTTTCGTGCCGTTCCTGCTCTCCCAATTTATTCCCGTTTCCCGTGGAGGACACGGTGCTCTAAGCTTGTTAGGGTGCTCACACTGAGTCAGAGGGAAAAAATATCTGCTGGGCTCGGTGCCGGTGTCTGGGTGTCCTTCCTGCCACAGGTACTCTCCAGGTCTTGTTCACTGGGGAATTGTTGGGATTTGGAACATTTGGAAATCTGCTGCTCAATGGGAAGTGATTTAAACCCCCCAGGCTCAGGACACTCTCCCAAAACCTGTCTGGACTGTGCATGCTTTAATCCAGCACCAGCCCATCCTGGGAGAGCCTGGTTTAAGAACTGAGACACTGGAAGGGTCATGACTGCATACAAAATGTGCAGGGGGCCTTCAAAATCCCCAGAGGACACAATCCCAAACATTGGGATTGTACAAGGCACAGCCTCACCCTTCAAACCCTGTCCCCATCCCACCGGCTGCAGGATCTCCAAGGAAATTCTGCTCCAGCCGGATGAAAAGCGTGGTTTTGCTTTGTGGAGTCTCTTCTATTCGGAGGTGAAACAGAAATGCTTTGATTTCACTTAACCTGAAGGATCTTGAGGCAGCAAGGCAGGGACTTCACCAAAATATCTATTTTTTTCCCAATATCCTAATAATAATAAAAAAAAATCTTTGTAATCTCCATACCTTGGGGATGAAAACCCACAGATTCCCCTGCTTGATGAAAAGCTGCATCCTGGCTCTTGTGGAAGGACTCGGTGTGAGGGAGAAGACCCAGGCTGGAGCAGAGATGTGGGAAAGAGATTTACTGCAGGGAGAAGCTGTCAGGAGCTGCTGTGAGGGGCAAAGGGCATTTCTGTGGAATCAGGCTGAGGATGATTCATCTCCTCAGCTCGGGCTCACACAGAGCCGGGGCGTCCTGAAGGTCTCCTGCACTCCAAGTTTTCTTGGATGGCAGGAGAAGTGCAGAAAGGTCGGGGAATAATGGGGAGGGGAAAACTGGGGAGAGTGTTGGTCCATGCCAAGGAAATGCCAGAACAGCCCCAGCGAGCCTTATCTGATGGATGCAGCTCCCGGGCGTGGGCCGTGACTCCTCCAGGCAGGAATAATGCAGGAATTGAGCTCTACCTACAGCCAGGAGGGTGCAAAACCTCGCTCAGGGTTGAGCTGGACGCCTCCAGCCTGGACTGTTTGGCTGTCGGTGCAGCTGGAGATGATGGGGTTGGGATGAATCCTGCTCTGTCTCCTCCTTGCCTGGCGCTGACCTTGCAGCCCTTGGCGCTCTGCCGGAGCCGCTGCGGCTCCCGGAGCTGTGATGGTGTTCCCAGGGCAGGTGGGAATGGCACAAGGCCGAGCTCGTCCACAGAGAGCCAGAAACTTCTGGCTCAAGGTGGGCTTTGGCAAAAACAACTCCAGCTACACCTGATGCTTTGGGCTTCCAGCTCCTCTCTCCAGGGTTGCTTCCAAGGAAAGCTGGAAGGGAGCCCACAAGAAAGATGGAGAGGGACTTCTTCTAGGAGCATGGAGGGACAGGATAAGGGGAATGGATTCAAACTGTCAGAGGGCCTGGTTAGATGGGAGATTGGGCAGGAATTGTTCCCTGGGAGGGTGGGCAGGCCCTGGCACAGGGTGCCCAGAGCAGCTGTGGCTGCCCCTGGATCCCTGGCAGTGCCTAAGGCCGGGCTGGACGGAGCTGGGAGCAGCCTGGGACAGTGGGAGGTGTCCCTGCCCATGACTGGATGGTGGTGGTGCCACTGGATGTTCTTTAAGGTCCCTTCCAATCCATCCTGTGATTGATCAATTGATTGATTGATTGATCCGAAGTTTGCTTTGGGGACACAATCAGTTCCTCTCCATCCTCTGCGCCCATGGTCTGCATTCCCCCAGGGAATTCTCCTTGCTGGCTTTCCCTCCCACCGTGTGGCCCCGGTGCCTGGCCGGGGAGGGCCGTGACCACGGCTGCTCCTGGGCTCAGGCCGTCTGCAATCGGAAAAGGGAGCACGGACGCGGGGCCCAAGGTATGATGAGAGCTGGCATTTCTGCCATGAGGCTCACCGTGGGCTAGGAAGCAAAAATAGAGTTTGATTCACTCCCTGCCAGCGAACCCAGGTCTGTTTTTCCCTCAGAGCTCTGGGGAGATTGTCAGGTCCCATCTTCCCTCCTTCTTCCCCCCCCTCCCCACTGAGTTGCCAGGGTTTATTTTCCTTCCCAGGTCTCTTCCATGACATGAGCAGCATGATGGAAACGTGGCAGTTTCTGTCCAGACAGCAGCCCCGAGAGGGAGAAGTGTGCTGAGAGCAGGAATTCAGCTCAGGAAAGGTTTCAAGGTTTCAGGCTCCAGCTTGCCTTGGAACAAACCCCATCATTTTGCAGTTCAGAGAAAGTTCTCTTCCTCCCACCTTCCTCAGGACAGCCAAAATCTCTTTGTGTTGCTCAAAACATTTAATTTGCATTTCTGATCTGTCTTCATTCTTCCACACTTGGACACAAAACTTCCAAACCTCAGAAAGGAGAAGGTTCCCTGGAATTATCACACTTGTGCCATTCTGGAAATGGACTCAGGGAGCTCTGGCAGGGGATAACCTTCCCCTTCGCCCTTGGCCGAGGCTTCTTCCTCATCACTCCACTCCATCACTGATCCAGAGAGGCATTTGGAGCCTGGAAAACTCATGTTCCACCCAAATGCATCCCATATTCCACCCAAACACATCCCATATTCCACCCAAATACCTCCCATATTCCCCCCAAACACATCCCATATTCCACCCAAATACATCCCATATTCCCCCAAAACACATCCCATATTCCACCCAAATACATCCCATATTCCCCCCAAATACATCCCATATTCCACCCAAATGCATCCCATACTCCACCCAAACACATCCCATATTCCACCCAAATACCTCCCATATTCCACCCAAATACCTCCCATATTCCACCCAAACACATCCCATATTCCACTCATATACCTCTCATATTCCACCCAAATACATCCCATATTCCACCCAAACGGATCCCATATTCCACCCAAACACATCCCATACTCCACTCATATACATCCCATATTCCACCCAACTACATCCCATATTCCCCCCAAACACATCCTATATTCCACCCAAACGGATCCCATATTCCACACATATACATCCCACATTTCCCCCAAATAGCTCAGACCAGTCCCCAAACCTCCCTTGGCCCGCTCAGCCCCCTGTGCAGCTCCTTGCATCCCACGGGCCGGGCCGGCCCTTCTCCCCGTGTGTGATCCCAGCAGGCACAGCCGTGGCCCAGGTAGGAGATCCAGGTGTGATTCCCAGCACACCTGAGCTGTGCTTTCCCCCCGGCGAGGCTGGAATCCTCCAGGTGCTCATTGGGAATGGCTGGGGAGGGACAGGAGTGGCTCTTGAAGCTCGGTGCTGGTTGAATTCTGAGCTGTGCTGGGGGGACTTTGGGACTGCTTGGATCAGTTCCCAGGTCTTTATGTGTCAGTGCCTCCACAAAGGCATTTTCCAGCCTCATATTTCACAGACTCCCCGGGGCCGCAGCTTGCTCGGCTCATTAGTCCCTGATCCCAGCGCTGGGCACATTCCTGACTTTCTGAGGCCGCAGGATCGTCTCCAGATCATTCCACAGGTTCTTCCCGAGGCTTTTGTGCTCTTCCTTCTGTGCTCCTTGCTTGGATCACCCTGCAGTTCCCACCCTGGGCACACCGTCCCTGCTGCCTCTCCGGGGAGTGCATCCCAGCTCTTGGAGTTATTCCTTCTTCCGAATTCCCGCTTCCTTCCTGAGCTCTGCTCCACCACCTGCATCCTGCAAATCCCTCCTCCTGCCCCATCCCTCTCCCTCTGCTGTTGTCCGGACCCTGCTGAACCCTCCAGCCTGCAGCCAGCACGTTTTCCAGCCGTCCCAGGGAAGGAAGCACAGGAATTTTCATTTCTGAATGAAATCCCTCTGGAATGTGGTTTTCCGTGGGGCAAATGAAAGGTGATGCAAGAGCTGGTTATCCCAGCCCCAAGCAGGAGCTGGGAGGAGCACTGCAAGTGCAGCCACTCCCCGGGAAAAATCAGGGAATGAGGCACGAAGAAGGAATTCCTCTCCCAAGGTGTGAGCTTCCCATGCAGCCCCAGGCTCAGGTTTTCCAGAAGGGCCTGGAAGGAAGAAGCCTGTCCCTGGTCACAGAGTGATGCTGTCGGTGTCACCAGAGCTGTCACTGGAGGTGTGGGCACTGCCATCCTTGTCATCCATCCAAACTGGGATGGCAGCAGCCAGGGCTGTCTCCGCTCTCTGCCTGGGAAGTCAGAGAGATCCTTCTGCCGAGGAAATTCAAAGGAGCCGAGTGACAAACCGACAAACTTCCCTTTTGCTCTTTTTTTTCCCCCTTTAATTTCTTTTTGGAAAAGCTTTGGAGAAATTTCTGAAAGGGCTGTCTCAGCAACTTCCCTTCTGCTTCATCACTCGGAGCACTGCAACATCATCAAATTAGTCAAAAGAAAACAGTGGTGCCTCTCATTTCTCCCAACAGCCAGATGCTCTTTCCAAGGGGAGGCAGCATCCCGGGCTCTGCCTGGCACCAGTGGGGGAGGGCAGGATTCCTCTTTCCTTTTTAAAGTCTCAGATTTGGCTTCCAGAACAGAAAACTCCTCTCAGTCAGGGGTCCAAGGGTCTCAAACTCTGGATCCGAGAGATCTAAGAGTGTGAAATGGATCTGGGAGTGGTCAGAGAGGGGTGCCTGGATCTGCCTCATCCATCGGTGGCCTCCATCTTCAGCAATGCTCCCAGTTCCTCAAAGACATCAAAGGGGGGATTAAAAAAAAATCTCATGGAATGGTTTGGATTGGAGAAGACCTTAAAGCTCATCCAGAGCCACCCCTTGCCACGGGCAGGGACACCTCCCACTATCCCAGGCTGCTCCAAGCCCCGTCCAGCCTGGCCTGGAGTTCTCCAGAGAAGAGGAGCCAGCTCCTCTCTCCCAAGGCAGATCCCTGGGGATGTCCAGCCTGGCTCCCTCGAGGGAGCTGTGCCCTCCCCAGTGCCCACCCGAACGGCCCCGCGGGCTCTCCTGTTGATAAAATCCTTTTGGAAACCTTATCCAGCTCGGGCACGGTGTTGTGGCTGTCCCCTCAGGCTCCCGGAGCTGGGAGTGACACCCTCGCAGGGATGTGCCAGGTCACCCTGTGCCTCTGGGGGGCTGGAGCAGCCGTGGCGAGAGAGGAAAATAACTCATCCCAAAAATCCTGTTCCTGTCCCAGCTCGCAAACAGGGCCCTTACAAGCAAGGGGCAGGAAATATTTGTAAAATGAAGCAATTGATGGTTTTTATTTTTATTCCCCCATCTGTGCTCGGACTGGGGTGAGGCTCTGGCTGCTCTGAATGGGCTTTTCTCTCCCTGCCTCTCTCCAGAAGGACAGAGCCGGATCCTTCTGGGCAGCCTCATCCGGGGGAGGTCTGCGCTGGCTCCGGGCAGCCCAGGGAACACCCCCAGGTCACTCTGGTGGCTTGGTCACAGCCACGCTTGGCTGGGCTTTTCCGGCAGAGCTTTTCCCAGCTTTTCCAGCTGGGTCAGCCCCTCGCTGCCGTGCTCGTGCAGCCGTAAATCCATCGGGAGCGGCGGCACGGATCTCGCCCCCGCCGCACCTGCAGGCACGCAGGGGCCGTGGAGCACCCAGGTAATTCCCAGCTGGATGTCCCTGTCCCTCAGGACAGGGCACCTCGCTGCCAGGCGGTGCTCGAGGCCAGGGAATGGGAGCAATCCCTGCTCCAGCAGGACCTGTAAATCCCCAGACACCCAAATTAACACCCAATTTCATTCAGCATCTGGGATTTCTCCAGCTGCCAGCGTTTATGGCTTTGCTGCTGTGCACACAATGAGATCCCACATTCCAAGGCCTCCAGCTGCTGCTGCCAGTGGATGGATCCCTCTCCAAGCTCCCCTCGTGCTGGCAGTGGCCCTGCAGCCCCTTCTGTGGGAGCAGCAGGTACCAGCGCCTTTTCAGAGGTGCCTGTGGGATCTCTGGCTGATCCCGAACTTCTCCTGTGGGCCCCTGGAGAGGCCCCATGGTTTTCCAGCAGGTTCCCTGTGCTAAGTCCCAAGCTCCGGGAGAGCCAAGGGATGTCTTCCCGATGGATTCCGTGCTCCTGTCTGGATTTTGGGCCCAGAGTTGTGAGGAGCAGCAGCTGGGGCTCCGCAGCTGCTGGAGGTGACTGCAGGAGCTCGGTGGCCCTGTGCTGACCTGGCTGCTTGTCCCCTGGCACGGTGGGATCAGGGCAGGAGGGCAGGGATGTGCAGCCGTGGAAATGAGAGTTCTCGGGAGATCTGACAGCTGGGCCTCGCTGGGAGGGCAGAGCCAGACCGGCTGCAGCTCCATCCTGCTAATTCCCTGCCGTGCTGCTGCGGATTACTGGGCTGGAGGAGACTGGGCAGGAGACGCAGAGCTTGCCCTTTGGGTTGGGCACAGTGGGATTGAGTGGTTCTCCCTGTCCCTGGCATCCCTGGGGATCCGTGTGCACTCTGGGATCTGTGTGGGTCACCACCACCTGCAGCAGAGACCGGGATCTGCTGCCTTTGGCCGAGCTGCTGCGGGTGGGGTTTCTTGTGTTTTATTGGATTGGAACCCTTTCACATCCTCCCAGGAGCCAGGTCACCAGGGAACAGCTTTCACGGCCTGGAGGGGCACAGAAATCCCAGGAGAAACAGCCCTTAGGCACCTGTGCCTCCTCCCTTGCACCATGGTGGCCACTTTCCAATGTTTGGAAGGGGGCCAGAGCCCAGGGAAATGTTTTGGCAGCTGAGCACGGCTCTGTAAAAGCAGAAAAATGACAGAAAAAGCACAGGGAGGTGCTCTTTAAATGAAGTCTTTCCCTTCAGCTAAAGGAGTTCAAGGACTGTGAAACTGAATTTATTTGTATTTATTTGTCTTCCCTAAATTGCATCAAGAGCATCCTGTTGGTGTGATTTATGCCTTGAGTGCAAGTGCCCTACTTTGGTCAGTGCCCAAACCCTGCCGCCGTTAATGAGAACTCTCATTATTGATTCAGTGGCATCTGGAAGACTTTTAAGGACTGACAGCAGGAGCAAAACAATTCCAGAGGGCATTTCCTCAGTGCCTGTGCCCATCCTGACCCGTGCCCCTGCCCTCTGCGGTGACACAGGTGCCACCGCCTGCCTGCCCGAATGTCACCGCTCCAGACCCCGCTGGTTTTCTCCTTGGCGAGGGCTCACGCGGCAGAGGTTCGGCATCAGCTGCCGGGGCGGCATTTCAGAGCCTCTCCCACACCCCAAGACGTGTGTGGCGTGGTGAATTACACCCGAGTTACACCCGAGTTACACCTGCGTTGCTCCGCTGTCGCCGCGTGGGCCGGGGCAGCAGCGCTGGGATGTCCTCAGTCCCCAGCCTCGCCCTCATCCCCAGCGGCTCCAGGGGCAATCCGTCAGTTCGCTTGACTGAAATCACTTCCACTCGCAGCACCTGGAAAGGTCAGGCAGAGGAGACAGAGCTCCTGGGAGCCTCCTCTTTCTTCTGGGTTTTTATTTTTTCCTCTTCCCTGCTCATAAACACCGAGCTGCTCTGCAAACCCCTTCTGCCACCAGCTTTCCCAGCCTCCTTCCCCCATCTCCGTGCTTGTTTTCCCAGGGCTCCAGCTCGGCTTTTGGGGTGGAGAGGCTCTGTTGTAGAGCCAGTGTTGGGGACAGGGCTTTCCTGTGGCTCTGAGGTGGAATTTCCATTGTGTTTGGGCCGTCCTCGCCTCGCTGATTCACCGCCTTGGCCCAGGCTCAGCCTTTCCTTCCTTCCCGCGGGGCAGCAGCCAAGTGCTGGCTCCTGTGGGAAGCAGCTGGAGCAGGACCTGTGCCCGTGGTCCCAGCACCCAGGGACCCAAATGGTTTTTAACCCTTCAGTTTCAGGGAAGGGGAGAACAATCCCCAGAAAGCTTTGCCGGCTCGGATGGAGAACGATCGTGTCCTGGGGGACCTGTGGGGGAAGAGCAACGTCCCTGTGGTCCTGAACAACCCCTACTCCGAAGCAGAGCAGGTAAGAGGCCATGGCTGGGGCTGCTCTGGGTGGGAAAACCAGAATTCCTAGGGTTTGTGGGAACGTGACCCATCCTGGGGGGTTCTCACAGCGCAGAGAACCTGCAGAGACACCGGGAATTTGGTACCAAAAGCTGGAGGTGATGGATCCCAGAACCCATTTGGGGCAGGAGCTGTGGCTCAGGCACGGAATGGAGGTCACTGGAGAATGATGCTCCTCTTCCAAGGGCTGACGTGGGATGGGAGCCCAGCCAGGGAGCAGGATGCTGAGGCCTCCCTGGGGAATGTGATCCCTTCTGGTGGCACAAGGCCAGGCTGCATCATTAAAGTCGTTTGGATTCATCTGATGGTAATTCAATGGAGCACTTCAGATAATGCGTTCCACGGTGCCTTTTCATCTCCTCACACTTCACAGCCATAAATTCTCAGGCTTCCTTGCCAAAAGGAGATTAACTCCACGTTTGTAGCACAGCCAGAGACGTCAGGCAGACCCTGCCAGGCCACCAAGATCACCTCGGGGAGAACATGACATGCGTGAGCTCTGCCAGTGCTTGGGCAAAAGGGTCTCCCTGGTGGGATCATCCAGGGCAGGACCTGGGGGGGCCAGACTGGAGATCACCTCCCTGCCATGGCAGGGACACCTCCCACTGTCCCAGGTTGCTCCAGCCCTGTCCAGCCTGGCCTTGGGCACTGCCAGGGATCCAGGGGCAGCCACAGCTGCTCTGGGCACCCTGTGCCAGGGCCTGCCCACCCTGCCAGGGAACAATTCCTGCCCAATCTCCCATCCAGCCCTGCCCTCTGTCACTGGGAAGCCATTCCCTGTGTCCTGTCCCTCCATGCCTTGTCCCCAGTCCCTCTCCAGCTCTCCTGGAGCCCCTTCAGGCCCTGGCAGGGGCTCTGAGCTCTCCCTGGAGCCTTCTCCTCTCCAGGTGAGCACCCCCAGGTGTCCCAGGCTGGCTCCAGAGCAGAGGGGCTCCAGCCCTGGGAGCATCTCCGTGGCCTCCTCTGGACTCTCTCCAGCAGCTCCAGGTCCCTCCTGTGCTGGGCCCAGGGCTGGGTGCATTTCTCCTGGGAATCCTGCAGGGAATGATGTTCCCATGCACTTTGCAGCCTCGCAGTGTCAGGGACCCTTGGGGGACACACGAGACCCTCTGAGCTGGTGCTGACGCCCACCCAGGGCTCTGGGGCAGCGCTGCCCAGGCTGCAGGGCTGTAACCAGCCTGGCCGGGTGCTGAGGGGCACCGGGGATCCTTTTCCCCCCTCCCTCACCTCAGGACGGTGGCCAGGTGTCCCAGCAGCACGGCCAGCCCCGGCGTGGGGGCCACCCCAGACGGGCACACGCCCGTGGCAGCACCCCTGGGTGGCCCTGGGCAGCCGCATGTCCCAGCACACGGGTAAGGTGCTGTGGCAGGAGTCCTGAGCCCAGGGACAGGCCAGCGCTGCTCTGCCTTCGCCCCAGCCCTGGAGAGACTCCGGGTTCCTGCTCCTTCGCTAAGCCCCTGCGTGTCCGTGTCTGTTACTATAAGCACTTTATAACCTTCTGTGTGCAGAGCTTAATTTCTCTCTGTGCTGGGGCTGCCAAAACCGCCAGTCTTAAGCTGCTATTAAACTCTTTATTTTTTTTTTTTTCCACTGGATGCACAGCTTTCTTTTTATCCTTCTTATCCCCGAATCCTTACGCCTGCTTTTCTGGAAGCAGTGTGGCTTTTCCCCCAGCCGTTCCCCGGGGCTGTGTGCAGTCAAGGCAGCTGAACTTCTTTCAAGCAGCAATAAATACTATTAACACAGGGGAAAGTCAAGCCAAGTGGGAACTTTCCTTGGTTTTTTGGAGCAGGATTGGGCGGATTCACTTGGCCAGGTGGCGAATGCTCACTGAGGCTCGTAATAAGGTGCTGAAAGCCCCACTGGGCATCGATCCACATCCCTCTGATATTTTTTTACAAAACCACACTGCGTTTTTTGCCGGTTTCCCAGGAGCCCAGTCCCCCTGGCCCTAACCCTGACGGTGCCGTGGCTGCTCCAGGTCCTGTTTTTCAGTCCTGATTCGTGAGCAGCTGGAGAGCAGCCGGGAGCTCTGTGCCCCTGCAGCTCCCGGGGGAGGCCGCTCCGAGCAGCTTGTGAGGCTGATTTGCAGCCGCACGAAGGCGAAGGACGCGCTCCGAGCCCGGCGGAGCTGATGCGGTCTGGAAGGAAATGTCAGCGCGGAGATAAATCCATGGCCTGGATGCTGCTGCTGCTGCCGGTGGGGCTCAGCCCTGCGGCAGCGTCAGGACCTGCAGAGCCCAGAACGGGGGATGCCCGAGGAGCCCCCAGGGCCGGGCGAGCAGGAGCAGGCAGCTCCGGAGCCGCCAAGGGCCCCAAAAAGCGTTCGCGTAACGCGTGTGCGTCGCGGCTGCCGCAGTTGTCTCTCGGCCTGTCCCGCTCCTGAGTCACCGATATCCCAGCTGCCTAATTAAAACATGGAATGAGCTCACGCAGCCTCGCTGGCAGAGCGGCGGAGAGTATTTGGCTTTGGCTTCGGTTTCAGCGCACGCACACACACCAAAACTCACATGCACAAACTCACATGCACAAACTCACACACGCACAAACTCACGCACACAAACTCACACGCAAACTCACACCCTCAATCTCACACCCTCAATCTCACACCCTCAATCTCACGCACACAAACTCACGCACTCAAACTCACGCGCACAAACTCACGCGCACTCAAACTCACACACACTCAAACTCATGCACAAACTCACACGCACAAACTCACACGCACAAACTCACGCACACACAAACTCACACGCAAACTCACACACTCAAACTCACACACTCAAACTCACACACACAAACTCACACGCAGCTCCTTCCCAGGCTCCTCCGGCTTCTCTCTCTCCCCGCAGCTGCTCCGGGTGCGGCTGGCAGAGCTGACACCCCTGCTCCAGCCTGGCTGCTCTCCCGGGGTTCAGCATCCCTCTGCCCCATGGCGCTCTCGCAGCGAGGGCGGCCAGGCGCTGGGACGGATTAATGGGGTCCCCTTCATCCCTGGAAGTGTCCGAGAAATGGCACCCAGTGCTCTGCTCTAGTGACAGCCCGGTGCTCACTCAAAGGCTGGCATCCACCTTCTTGGAGATCTTTCCCGACCTTTAATGACTCTGTGATTCCAAGGTCCCGGCCTGCCCAGTTCCTGCAGGGAAAAGAGAAATGGGAGAGGGAACAGCTGTGAGGGGGTTTGGGGCAGAACATCTGCAGGCAGATAAGCAGCTGATGACCCCAGCGATGGGGACATTGCTACATCTGCACTCCCAGCACGTTTGGGGGCCGTACCTGCTGCAGCAAGAAGTATTTTAGCAGCACACCTTGTCGGGAGATCAGAACTCCGATTAAAAAGTGCTGGATACAATCAACACTCCCTGCCTGGTGCTCCCGGTTTCCGTCTGGCAGGTGGAGCTGCAGGTGAGGATTGCTTTGGGTTGCATTTCTGAGCTGTTTTCAGCACGTTTTGCCCATCTCAGAGAGCTGCTCTGAGCAACCAGGCTCAGAGGGAAGGTGGCAGATTGTCCCCTTTGGTCCTCACGGTGGGTCAGGGAGCTAAGGACGCTGTGGGTGACTGAAGAATGATTTAATTCTCTTGGAAGAGTCAAACAAGCAGGGAGGAAAAATGACCAGGAGCTGCCACTGCCATGATTCAGGTTGAAGTCCTCAAAATTGAAAAAAAAATGAGCTTAAAAATAGTGTTTTTCCAGGAATACATCGAGGAGGTTCTTTTATTTTACTGGTGGGTTTGAGCTCCACATGAGGTTTTTTGTTTGGTTTCTGCAGCATGCAGAGGGGAGGCTGAGATGTGGTGTGTGGACATTTGGCTTCAGGGGGTAGACTTTGACTCACTCCTCGGGAAAATCATGGGATTTGTGACATGAGGAATGTCAGAGATCCACAGCAGCACAGCCTGAGGGGGTGCAGGGAGCAGCTTTTGGAAACTGCAAGGACTAAAGAAGGTCCTGCTGAGGATTCAGGCTGTAAATCTCTGCCTTCCCCTCCAGCCTCTGTTTCCAGAATATGTTTTCAGAGCGTGGCATTGTACTGCGAGCCTCGGGCTGCTTGAAATCCCTGTTTTTCCAGGGGAAAACAAGTCTGGAGCTTATGGTAAAAACAAGAACTGAGCAAAACAGTGCTGGCAGGGCAATGCAAAGGTGTCTGCTCAGCCCAGGCGTGGGCCCTGCAGCCGGCCAGGCACTGATCTCTCCGAGCTCTGGAAAAGCAGAGCAATCCTCTGGCAGAGCGGGGACAAGTCAGACCTGGAGCCTCGGCTGCTTTGTCATCCCTGAGGCTCCTGCTGCTCTCCCCCCCGAGCCAGGAGCTTCTCCCAGCCTGTGCTGGTTCTTTCCTTCAGGCTGAATTTGTGCTGCTGCTGCCCCTCTGCAGCAGTGCCATGAGCCCAGGACCCTTAGAGAAGAGGGTGACACTCTGCTGAAGGCAGAGTCAGCTTCAAGAAAACCAGATTAATTCAAAAGGGGCACCAGCCCCAGGGTTCTTGCAGCAAGGGGCAGATCCAGTCCAAGCCCAGATCTGCTGTGCAGAGCCTTGAAGAGGTGCCAGACACAAGCAGCTTTGGCCAGGACGCTCTCAGATGTCCCCTGGAGAGCCGCAGCAGCAGCGCCGTGGTTCCAGTGATGGAATTACATCCCTGTGTAAGATCTGATTCCTAGGAGACAGAGCTCTGCTTCCCAGAGCCGTCGCAGCTCCCCTGTCCCCACCGGCAGACACTGATGGCTCTTGAAGCTTTAAGTGCTCGGGGTGAGTAAGGGCCATAGCAGAAAATTGCAGTTTTATCTGTGAAAATGTGCAAAAAGAAGCATCTGTAACCAGTTCTGCTCCTCACAGGCTCTGTGCCGGCGGAGGCTCTCCCCATGCTGGCACAGAACCCAAGGAGAGCTGGATGAGCCCATCCCAAGGCAGTGTCAGCGAGCCGAGGCTGCAGAAATCCAACTACTCATGATTCAGCAGCCCCCACCCTTGGATCATTTATCCACCCCCGTTCCTACAATCTTTGCAGCATTCATATCAAAGGAGCTGTGCCTTTGGCTTGCTCAGATGGATGCTCGGCTCTTAGTTCTGTGTTGCCAGCCAGGCTGAGCTTGGCACCTGCAGAAACTGAGCAGGTGATGCTCCTTGGAAAGAAACATCCCACAGATTTTGGAGGAGAGTCTTCCTCTGGGAAACTTGAACAGGACACGCTCCAAGTCACTTCCACCCCTGTTTTTAACTTGTTTTCCACAGGTTTGGCTGTCCCATAACCAGACACGACTTGTTAATTCCATTGGGAGTTGGCTGCTCCATTGTAGGATCCCAAATAATGCCAAATATTGGGATAATACACCTTGTCTGGCTGTGCCAGCCCCGGAATTTAGGCACAGGCATCCACCCACGCACGATCCTGTGTTGTTGGGACCTTTTCCTGTACTTTGCTGATGAGTTCTGACTTTGTGCCGGGTATCCCCTCTTTTCCAGCCGCCGCCATCGGGGCGCCAGTCCCCCACCAAGAACACCCACAACGGGAGCCCTTCCAAATGCCCCCGCTTCGTGAAAATCAAGAACTGGGAGACGGGCTCCGTGCTCCACGACACCCTGCACCTCAAGACTGCCATGGTGAGTGGAGTTGGAAGGACTGGCTAAAATTCCGTGAGCATCGTGGAGGGGATGGTGCCTGTCGTTGTTCAACACACAGACACACACTCACTTTGGTGAGAAGGCATGAACTGTTATTAAAAGGTCTGACTCCACTTTTATAGTATTTCTACAAAGGCCAGGGACTGGGGGAGAAGGCTGACACCTCTCCCCATCCCGTTGGTCAACACAACTGTCCATCAGCTGTCCATAGCTCTAAGACAAAGAGTGTGAACTACCTTGAATTAAGGAAAACATTGCTTCTATTTGTAACACCCGTGCGTGAGAAACAACCTAAGAACTATGAACTGTGAGACACAAGAGAAGGCTGAAAAATCAGGGCAACAGGTGCCGTTTCCAAGGTGGATTTACCCAGGAGTGCAGAAGGGGAGGAATTCAGTCTTGTCTCCAGTAGGGTTTGAACTTCAAATCCGGAGCGATAGGCAGAGAGAGGGAAATCCATCTGGGACGGACAAGGAAAAGCATTTGGCTTCATGCCAAGCTGGGGTGTGAATCCCATCTCTCCGTTGTCTGTGTCAGGAGGGACAAGAGGTGACAGCATGGCCTGGCTGTCACCGCACGGTGTCCCCAGCCAGCTGGGGCTGTCCCTGTTTGTCAGACACCAGCACGCTCGGTGGAGGTGATCCCTGGCTGCCCCAGCCCAGCTGGGGTGACCAGAAGTGCCGTGGTGGCTCCAGAACTTTCCTGTTGCCCGCTGTCCCCTCAGGCCACGGCGTGCACCGAGCAGATCTGCATGGGCTCCGTGATGACCCCCAGCCCCCACATCCGCAAGTCAGAGGACACCAGGACCAAGGAGGAGGTGCTGCTCCTGGCCAAGGACTTCATTGACCAGTACTACTCCTCCATAAAGAGGTGAGTGCTGCCTGCAGGAGGCCACAGCCCGAGGCTGCTGCTGGTGCCGAGATGTCACACGTGTCACCTGCAGAGCTGCCTCCAGCCCTGGGGCCCAGCACAGGAAGGGCCTGGAGCTGCTGGAGCCGGGCCAGAGGAGGCACCAGGATCAGCAGAGGGATGGGCCAGCTCTGCTGGGAGGCAAGGATGAGAGAGATTGAGTGTTCAGCCTGGAGAAGAGAATCTTTGGGGTGACCTAACTATGGGCTTCCAGTGCCTGAAGGAGGCAAAAAGAAGCAGGGAGAGAGACTTGAGGCAAGGGCTGGAGTGCCAGGACTCAGGGAATGGCTTCCCACTGCCAGAGGCTGGATGGGAGATTGGGCAGGAATTGTTCCCTGGCAGGGTGGGCAGGCCCTGGCACAGGGTGCCCAGAGCAGCTGTGGCTGCCCCTGGATCCCTGGCAGTGCCCAAGGCCAGGCTGGACGGGACATGGAGGAACCTGGGACCGTGGGAGCTGTCACTTCCACCTGGAATGGGATGAGCTTTAAGGTCCCTTCCCACCCAAACCATTCCATGGTTCCACGATTCCGTGATCTGAGTCTCAGCACGGGGAGACTCCGGTGCTCCATCAGCAGCTGCTCCTTGAGCAGAGTTTCATTCCTGGTGCTGGCTGTGTCTCTGCACAAGTCACTGCCCTCTCCCCCTGGTCCTTGCTCGCCTGTTACCCCGAAGCTGGGATAACCACCCACACAATCCCTGTGTGTGTGTGTGTAAGGACGAGGTGTTCCAGGTGGAGAGCAGCAGCATTCCCTGCCCTCTGCCTGGCCCTCCACCCCCTCTGCTCCCAACCTTCCCAGGTCCGGCTCCAAGGCCCACATGGAGAGGCTGGAGGAGGTGACCAAGGAGATTGAGGCCACTGACACCTACCAGCTGCGGGACACGGAGCTGATCTACGGGGCCAAGCACGCCTGGAGGAACGCGGCGCGGTGCGTGGGCAGGATCCAGTGGTCCAAGCTGCAGGTGAGCACCCACCCCAGCAGAAACACCCAGCGGATTCCTGCCAAAGGGCGTGCTGCGGTTTTGGAGAGGCAAATCCTGCTCTCCGACACCTGGAAAGCACAGCACAGGCCCAGGGGCAGGTGTCCAGCACACACAGCTCCCCTCAGCAGCTTTGGGATGTTGGCAGGAGCTGGAAAAGTGTCTGTGGGATGGGAGATGAGGTGGCTGTGCCTGAAATGGAAGCTGGTGCTCCAGGGGACATTTTCCAAAATCAGATCCTGCTCCAACATCTTTCCTGCTGCTTCCAAACCTGTTGCTCCACCTGGAGAGAGGCAGCAGGACACGTTTGTCCTCAGTACTGAGATCCAGCAGGAGAGGGTTTGGCTCAGTGCCCTTTTGGCAAGGCAAACACAGAACAGGACTGGAAATCAGTGATGCCTGGGGAATCCCTTGGTACAGAGGTGTCCTCTCCTCCTGTAACCTGGAACAAATCCAGTGCTGCTGAGCAGCTCCTGTGGCTGCCTCACACAGGGAATGGGCACAGCCACTTCTGTTGATCCTCCTCCCTGATTTCCCAGTGCTTTCATGGATGCCCCATCCCTGGAAGTGTCCAAGGCCAGGCTGGACAGGACTTGGAGCAACCTGGGATGCTGGAAGGTGTCCCTGCCCATGGCAGCGGGTGGAATGAGGTGCTATTTAAAAGTCCCAACCCAAACCATTCCATGATTCCGTGATTCCCGGTCCCTCAGACCTGCCTGACACCTGTCCTGTTCCAGCTTTGAGTGCTGATCTACAGGAGCAGCAGCGCAGAATCTGTACTTGCTGGGGGATAAGGCAGGAGCAGCAGCAGGTTGGGAGCACAGGAATGAGGAGGTTTTTGCCTGAGCAGCAGATGAGTCACCTCTCCAAAGCAAAAGGGGCAGCTGGATTAGACATCCACGTGTTCCAAAGGCAGGGAACACGTAATTATGGAGCTTTAGATCCCTGAGAAGCCACAGTGGTGCCGGGAGTTCTCCATGTGCTGTGGTTCCTCTGCCTGGCTCTGCCCTAGGAGCTGGAACATCCTCACAACCGCTTCCCTGTTGCAGGTGTTCGATGCCCGGGACTGCACCACGGCCCATGGGATGTTCAATTACATCTGCAACCACATCAAGTACGCCACCAACAAGGGGAACCTCAGGTGAGCCACCAGGGTTTGAATCCGGGGGCCTCTGGATGAGTGGAGACCCAGCTCTGGGTCCTGCTGGAGCCAACAGCAGTCCTGGGGAGCGTTAGAGGGAGCTGGTCTGGGGTGGAGGAGTCCCACTGGTCCAAGTCTCTCACTTCTCGCTGCCTGTGGGACCTCAGAGGGAAGATTTTCCCTTTATTTCCCCTTTCCCGTATTCTGCATCCAACGCAGAGCTCACACTGCTCTCCAGATCTGTCTGAAACCCCCCATCAGCAGGCAGGAGCTGGGAACACCCCGAATTCCAGGGCCACGACTTCCTCCCATGTAACAACTCGTTGGGACTCACTCGGGACACACTCGGAGGGGGTGGCAGCACCTTTTCCTCCAGCATTTCCCCACTCACGCTGCTCCCAGCGTTCACCAGCGCTGCCTTTTGTGGGAAATGGATTTGTAGACTTAGAAATGCCATAGAATTGTTGAGATAGAAATGGAGCTGGATGTTGGAGTCCAGGGCAGGTGGAAAACCCCTCAAACTGCCCTGGGGGTCCCAGACCCTGCCTGGGACCCCAGGAAAGCATTGCCTTTGACCTCAGTCCATGGGAAAAACTTCCAACGCTCAGAGATGAATTGAAAACAGCAAAGATTTGAAATAAATAGTAGTTTAGTTTGTCACAGGGTGAAAATTTGTAGTTTGGGATTTTCAGTATGGAAGTAGATCAGAGCAAGATGGAGAATTTTGGGTGTTGTCTCTTCTTCTTCTTCTTCTTCTGCTCCATCTCCTGCTGTGACATTGGTGGGATGGATTTCATGTAGAAATTGTGTGTTTAGAACAGGCAGTAATTATTGGTACAGAACTGAAAATATAGCACGCTTTAAGAGTTAATTGGGTCAGAAACCTTTAAAACGACCTTGGACCCTCTGTCCATGTTCCTGTGGCTGTTTTCCTTCAGTGCACTGAGACTGCTGTGAGGCCTTGAGATAAGAAATAGAATAAACACCTTTGGGGAGCGAGCCACAGGTTCCAGCTCATATTTAAACTCTGGTACAGGACTCTGAGAGACAGAAAACCCCTAATTAGGGGATTGGTGGGGTGAAAATCCCATCAACTGGAAACAAGTTTCAAAGGATGGCCTTGCAAATAAGACTAGATACTTTGGGGAAATAGAACTATGAAAGATGTAGTAGGACCCATGACAGGTAATTTTAGATGATTGGCTTTAAGGCATTAACAGCATTGTGTGGCAAAAGTTGATAGGCCAAGAAACAATTATAATGCAATTAGGAAATAGTTTGGCTTCCGATTGTGATGGCGTGAATTATAACATCTGTGCCGTCTCACCCTTCACATGAGACTGAAACCGGAATAGAATTTTTTAAAACGCCTCTCCGTTGCCCCATCTCCGGATCAGAAAAAGGAATAATCCGGCCCCTTTTCCCCCTTCCAGATCTGCCATCACCATCTTCCCGCAGCGCACGGACAGCAAGCACGACTTCCGCATCTGGAACGCGCAGCTGATCCGCTACGCCGGCTACAAGCAGCCCGACGGCACCGTCCTGGGGGATCCCGCCAACGTGGAGCTCACCGAGGTGCCGAGCCTGCCCTCCCCGCGGCATTCCGAGCCCCCCGGAGGGAGGAGGGGCCGGGTCCCCCAAGCAGCTTGGGGTTGTCCAGTGCAGCGCAGCAGGGGCAGGTTGGGTTTGTGTCACCGGCCGGTTTCTTCCCCAGGAGTAAAGGCTGGGTTTTGTCCCTTTTCTGCTTTTCTCACCCGTTTTCTCCTTCACTGTTACAGGCACAAGCCGTGATCCCACTGGGGATCCATTCCAGGCTCGTTTTTACCCCAAATTCCCCTGACTTGGCCATGGGTGGGCTGGGACAGGCCACCCCCTGTTGTAGCTCCCTTTGCTCAACCATTAGGACAGAAATCCAGCCAGGGGCTGTGCCCAGGACCACACAATTCCCTGAAGAGCAGGTGACCTGCTGGGACATCGACCCTGCCTTCATTCTCCCTGCAGATCTGCATCCAGCAAGGCTGGAAGGCTCCGTACGGGCGCTTCGATATCCTGCCCCTGCTCCTCCAAGCCAACGGCAACGACCCCGAGCTCTTCGAAATCCCGCCGGAGCTCGTGCTGGAAGTGCCCATCCGGCACCCCAAGTGAGTCTCAGGCAGCCCCAAACTGCTCTGAGGGGTCAGCACGACTGAGCTCCTCTGGATCCACCCTTGCCGTGGCCTGGGGGCTTCACCAGGGGCCTCTCCCGGCTCTTCCCTCCAGTAAAGTTGGCAGAGCTGGCAAGGGAGTCGTGTCCATGTCTCAGGGCTTTTCCTTGTATCCAGATTGATTTTCTGGGAGTTTCCTTTTCCTTGAAACCTCCCAGGGCTTGCACCACTCCATAATCACCTTATCCCCACAAACAGCCCCAAAGGGAGGTACTGATGGAAATGTTCTGCTCCAAGTCCTTCCCTCTGGTGGCAAAGTGACCTCCCCCATCCCCCTGACTGCATTGGGCAGGGAATTCCTGGCTGGTTGCCTAATCCTGACCTTTATCCCCGGCAGGTTTGAGTGGTTCAAGGACCTGGGCCTGAAGTGGTACGGGCTGCCAGCCGTGTCCAACATGCTCCTGGAGATCGGGGGCTTGGAGTTCTCGGCCTGCCCCTTCAGTGGCTGGTACATGGGCACGGAGATCGGCGTCCGCGACTACTGCGACAACTCCCGCTACAACATCCTGGAGGTGATTCCTGCTGCTCCTGGCGGCTGTGGAGTTACTGGGGAGCAGGCAGGACACTGGGACAGTGTTCCTTGGCGCGGGAGAGTACGGGATATCCCTTCTCCTGGAGCCGCATGGCCGAGGTTGGCACGGTCCCTGTGTCCTGTGGGGCCGGAAGGTGTCTGACGCAGCCAGTGCGATCCCTGTGGAGCTCCCCAAAGAATCTTAGGGATCAGCAGGTGCCTGCCATGTGCTCACCTGAGGCCAGGTGCTAAAATGTGAAAGGGTGCAGAGACACTCGGTGGCTCCCCAGGGACGTGTGTGCCCTTGGGGACCCTGCAGCCGGTCCCATGGCTCAGGGGCTTCCCACTGGGAGAGACAAAGCCAAGCCATGGGAAGGTGCCTGTGCAGGGGATCTGGATCCATCAAAACCTTCCGAGGAATGCTGTGCTATTTGGAGGGGCTCCATCCCTCCCCAGTCTCCTGAAAACCAGAGGGGTGGGAGCAGTGTGAGTGTCCAGCTGTTCCTGGTGGCCTTCTCAGCAGCATTTGGCCGCCTGCCCCTGCTCAGGGAGGAGGAGAGGCCGTGCTCCTGCCGTGGAGAGGAAAAGGCAGGATTTCTTCCCAGAGGAAGGAACAACATCAGCCCTTCCCTGCCCTGTGGGTGCCTTGTGCCAGCCTGGGCCTCTCCTCTAGGTTCCTCTCCCCAAGCTCAGATCTCCAATCCTTGTTTTTTGGCCATTAAGTCCTTCCCCTCCTGCCATGTGTTGTTACAGCAAGTGGCCAAGAAGATGAACCTGGATATGAGGAAAACGTCCTCGCTGTGGAAGGACCAGGCCCTGGTGGAGATCAACATCGCTGTGCTCTACAGCTTCCAGGTACCTCGGGACCCTGCTTCGTCTGGGCCAGGCTGGAGGGACACGGGGCCTGGCGTGGGACAAGTGTGGAGACATCCACCCGAGGACAACGGCTGAAATTGGGCTGTGCCTCCTGCATTTGGGCTGCTGCGGTGAGATTTAATAATCCCCGCGCTCTGGATGTTGTAAAGCAACACCACCAGCACCTGAGTCCTGCTGGTCCAGAAGGAATATCCCAAGAGGGGGAAATCCCTTCTGACCTATCCATGAGGCAGGAACGGGCCCAGGTTCTCCCCCAGCCTGCACTTAAAGGCTGAGTAACAAAACCAGTCCTTGATGTCCCAGCTCCAAAGGGTGAGAGTCCTTCCCAGAGCTGTGTGGGAGCTGCCCCGTTGGAAAGGCTTCCCAAGGCTCTGAGCAGAGGATGCTCCATCCCATCCATGCCAGCTTTGCTTGGCCCAGGGCAATTAACAGGGGGAACAGGGCTCCCGTAGCACATCTCTTCTCAAAGCACTGGGGCAGCTTTGGAGCCTCCTTGGGAAGAGCAGCCACCTTGGATCATCCCCAAATGTCGCTGTTCTTGCTAACTCTATCTTGTTTTCATTCATGAAATCAGACCACACAACTCCAGAATTAGTCAGAAGGCTAAAAACTGAGTTTATTAACAATTTGACCTCTTTATATACTAGGTTGCTAGAGCTAAACTGACTGGCGTTAGAAGTAACACCCATTCAATCACATTGGCCAGCACAGAGGGACATCAAATGGTCTCCACCTTCAAAGAAAGAATAAAAACAAGATAGAGTTAGCAAAAACATCTTCTCTGTTTACAGAAAATTCCATGAGACCTGAGTTCTAGAAATCAAACCATCTCAGGCTGAAAAACCAAAGGTTACACCCAAAGACCGTGGGAATATTTGGGACAAACAGCTCCAAACGTAAAATTTTGGCTTTTTCCCTCTGGGATGAGTTGCCGACCGCTGGCTCTGCTCTCTTGTCCCCCGACAGAGTGACAAGGTGACCATCGTGGATCACCACTCGGCCACCGAGTCCTTCATCAAGCACATGGAGAACGAGTATCGGTGCCGGGGGGGCTGTCCCGCCGACTGGGTCTGGATTGTCCCGCCCATGTCGGGCAGCATCACCCCCGTGTTCCACCAGGAGATGCTCAACTACCGCCTGACGCCCTCCTTTGAGTACCAGGTGCTGTCCCCACCACGCCATCCAGTTCCTTCATGAGCTGTCCGATGGATGTGTCACCCCAGCGTGATGTAATAATGGGGATTTCCCTCCGTGGGATATGTGGGACACCTGAGCTCCCGATTTTTAGTCACATGGAGATACTCCCCTTTGGGAGTGCCTAATGGGTGGGTGAGGAAATGGCCTGGAAGTCTCCTGTGTCCCTCCAACTCCAGTCTGCAGGTTTAGGAGGGTGGCTCCTGTGTCCCATTCCAGCCTGCAGGTTTGGGAGGGTGGCTCCTGCATCCCTCCAATTCCAGCCTGCAGGTTTGAGAGGGTGGCTCCTGCATCCTGGGGATCCAACAGTGGGACAGGAGCTGTGGCCCAGCAGGCCCAGCAGGGGATCAAAGGCTGCTGCTGGGGTATTTAACACTCCAGACCACGAAGAAAAACCCCTAAGCAAACATTCCCTCGTTATCCAGCCAGCCCTGCTCCGGTGCTTTCCACACAATGTGACCTTTAGTCAAGAGCCCTTAAGGAATAATCACGGAGCAGGAGCAGTCTGTTCACTCCTGTAACCAGCCCACCAGGCACCCCGATGCTTCCTGGCTCTGATTGCAGCCTGCAAGGGCACGGAATGAGCTTCTGTGTGCTTGCTCCTGGCTTCAGCCGCCTCCCCTTCCCAAAGGGCCTCTTAGGGAAAAAAAAACCTGTGGCCAGAGCAGGGGAAAGGATCTGTTTCCATCACCTCTCCCCTTCTGGCGTTGCCTTCTTTTTGGCTGTGGCCTATTAACGCTCCTCTCAAGAGGTGACAGAGCAATTGGCCAGATGCTCTTACAAGCCAGGAGGGTTTATTAGATTGCAATTTTCCTGGGCATGTTCCATTGCCCAAAAGAAAAAAAAGCCCCATGAGGCTCCAAGGATCAGGGGCATAGAGAGGAGACAGAGAGCTGTGGAGCAGCAGACATTCCTCCCCTTCCTGGCTGGAAGAATTTAGCTCTGAGTGCTGCGGATGCTGCATTTCTCCGAGCTCTGAGCACTCCCCACCATCTGACCCTGCTTTTCCCTCTCCTAGCCGGACCCCTGGAACACCCATGTCTGGAAAGGGGTCAATGGGACACCCACCAAGAAGAGGGCCATTGGCTTTAAGAAGCTGGCCAAGTAAGTACCAGCAGGCTCTGGAAAGGCCTGGAGTGTTTGGGGCTGCTCCTGGCTTTAAGCACCCTGCATCACCCTGTGCTGATGGGCTCTGAGCCTGAGCTTTGGGCCACTGATGGCTTTACCTGCCACGAGGGACATCTGGGGACACAGGCTGTCCTTTGAACCCCGCCTTAGACCCCCAAAAAGGGGTGTGACCAGGTGAATACCAGATCTTGGACGTTGTTTGCTCCCCCGAGCTGCTCATTGTCCAGTTAGGAGGTCTTAATGCTCAGGGATGGCTTTCCCACTTTTTGAGGATGTTTTTCCTGGTTTTCCTTTCCTTGGGGCAGGAAGATCCCCCCTCCCTCTTCAGGGCTGTGCTGGCACTAACGAGATGAAACTCCTGTCCGCATTCCTCCTCTTCCCATTGACTTTTTCCCTACTCAAGGAGAACCCGCTCCAGTGTGTGCCCAACCCTCCAAACACCTGCTCTGGAGGGAAGGGGGGAGATGGGAATGAGGAATCTCCCTGCAGGTAGCAGATGGATCGGGGCTGAGCTGAGATTTGCACGTCATGGTCAGTTGACCCCTGGCAAGGGGCCACCCCAGTCCCTCTGCCCTGCCAAGGCTCCTCAGCAGCAGGGGTGCAGGAATGAAGTGCAGTTTGGACCCTTTGGCTGATTCTGGCCCAAATTCCTCCCCTGTGGGCCACGGGCAGAGAGGAGCTGCTGGTCCCGTGGCAGCAGAGCCCTGGGCCAAAGCAGGAGAGGGCTGGGTGTGCCCTGGTGACGCTGGCCAGGCTGCCAGGTGGCCCTGGCTCGTCACAGCATCTCCCCACGCTTCAGTTTCCCTGAATCCCTGCTATCAATTTGTTCCCACTCTTCAGCTGTCACCTCCTGCGAGCTGCTCTCGGTGGTGCATCCATAAACAGGATCAGCAGCTGAGGAATGTGCTCCTGCAGCTGACACTGGGGCTGGGGGAAGAGCAGGAGGATTCATGGAGTTTGGAGGAAAAAAAAAATGCTTTCGTTGCTGTGTACCCTATTGAGGGATGGTTTTATAAAAATGTGAGCGTGGCAGGTGATTTAAAACAAAATCTCCATTGTTCCTGGTGTAGGGAAAGGAATTGTTTGTGTAATTCACCATTAATCCTGTCTGGATCTGGGCTTATCAGCTGTAGAAGAGGCAGCCTGACTCCAGAGCCTTGAGCATGATTTGGTGCCTGCTCAGACTCAAAAATGTGGCCAAATCTGAGCCCGCAGACCTGCAGTCCCGGCCCTGCCAGCCCCTTCCCTGCCCTGGGGACAGGGGACGCTGCCACCACGGGGTAACCAAGGGGCAAAACTTCACTGAGGGTGGTGAAACAGCAGCAAACAGAAATGCTCCTGAGGCCATGGAGAGGAGCTGCCGAGGATAAACCAGCCTGGAGGAGTTTCTATCTCTTCTTTCCTCTTTTTCTCCTCCCTAAGTTGTTCCCCCAAACCAGAGTATTTCTGGGCAGGAGGGGCAGGGGGAAGCTGGGCTCCTCCAGCCCAGTGTGACCATTCCAGCTGCAGCCTCCGCTCCCCACAGCTCATCTGAAGGGGATGCAGGAGTCCTGCTGAACTCAGAAACCTGGGGCAAGGGCTGTCAAAGTGAATCAAGCAGCCCTTCCTCTTGCAGAGGCCACAGAGACGGTTTGTGCCCCCTCAGCCTCCCAGAAATTGCCTCTCCCTGTCACAGCATCAGCCTAAATCCAGACCTGCTGGATTTCTGCCTTTCTGGTGGCCCCATTTAAAGGCTTGGTGGTCCACTTTGAAAAAAAGATGTTCGGCATGTAGGAAAAACAGTGTTGATGTGATTATGAATGTCCCTGAAATTCAAGGGATGGAGGAGCTGCTGTTCCTCCTGTAGCTCCAGCTCTGGTTGGTTCCAGCTTTTCCTTTGGCATTTCCTGCCCCTGGTTCCTCTCCTGCTTCTCTGCCCCTGCAGAAATACCACCCCCATGTCTGGGTTAGCATTTTCCTCCTTCAACTCATTCAGGTGTTTGAGCTCTCTTGAAGCTCCCGCATCTCCTCTTCCTCTCTGACAAGTTGAGCTCCTCCAAGGCTTCCCTGTTTGCCACATGACAACCAAAAAACTGGTACTACAGCTTTGTAAGGCTGTTCATTTGATCAGAAATAAAACGGTCTGGGCTAGAGGCACTGGTAAGGACCGAGCTCTGACTGGGATTTACTCCTTCTTCCCAGGGCTGTGAAGTTCTCGGCCAAGCTGATGGGCCAAGCCATGGCCAAGAGGGTCAAGGCCACCATCCTGTACGCCACGGAAACGGGGAAGTCCCAGGTCTATGCGAAAACTCTGTGCGAGATCTTCAAACACGCCTTCGACGCCAAGGTATTGTCCCAGCTCCTGACCCCTGATGGGCGTGAAATCCTGGGGGCTCCAAGGAAATGCGTGGAAAACAGCTGCCAAGGGCCTTCAGGGTGTGTCCCTGTGGGTCTGGGCTGGAGCCTGCACAGGGATTTTTCCAGCTGATTTCCTGCAGTGTCCCTTTGCCTGCGGCCCCTCGGGTGGCAGCCCCAGGGCTGCCCGTGTCCCTCCAGGCTCCTGTTCCCACCCTCCCCATGCAGAGATCTCAGCAGGGATGTGCTGCTCCCATCCCCAGGGGCACTGGAGCCAGCCCAGGGGGCTCCCACCTCTCTGTACCCTCTCTGTACCCTCTCTGTAACCTCTCTGTAACCTCTCTGTGCCCCCAGGTGATGTCCATGGACGAGTACGACATCGTGCACCTGGAGCACGAAACCATGGTCCTGGTGGTCACCAGCACCTTTGGCAACGGGGACCCACCTGAGAACGGAGAGGTAGGACAGCAGGGAGCGGGGACAGCAGGGGGACAGGGCCAGGAATGTCCTCTTTTGGCTCAGACTGAGCTGGAATGACCCAAAGCAGGTCCAGGTGCTGTGGCTGCCTCCAGCCTGCTCTGGAGCAGGGATGTCTCCTGATTCCCTGCCAGGAGACAGCCACTGCTCCGCGGTTAAATTCATCCTGTGTGACCACCACCAGTGTCACAGAGAAGGCGACAGTCCCCTGGTTCGGGGGCTGTGACCTGCACAGCTGGGAAGAGCGAGCAGGGAGCAGAGCCACAGCCCAGGCTGTGCTCAGGGCTGGGTTTCCTGCAAAACCTGGCAAAAGTGATGGCCTTTTTTTATTCTTTTTCTGCAGAAATTTGGCTGTGCATTAATGGAGATGAAGAATCCCAACTCCAACCTGGAGGAGAGGAAGTAAGAGCACTCCGACCCCTTCCCCTCCCACTCCAAGCCCTTCCCCTCCCAATCCAAACCCCAAGCAGGACAGGTTCCCTGCCTTCGTCCTCTCACAAGGGGAAATCCTCGGGCAGATCTCACATTTGCAAATATCCAGGGATGGGACCCGCCTTGGAAACCCAGGGAATGGAGACAGTGGAGGTCCCAGGAAGGACAAAAGCACAGAGTCTTTTGGATCTTTGCCTGTGGATCCCAGCTTGTAATTCCCTGGCATGACACTTTAAAGCTTGTCTCTTCATCTTGAAGAGGCAGGAATCTATGAAAAAAACAGATAAAAGTAGGAGTTTTCCCAAAATCATCGATTCTGAGAGCCAGGGCCTGTCCAGGAGGCACCGAAATAGTAAGAGTTGGAGGTAGAAGGGAGTTCCCAGCCTTGCAGATGTAGGTGGGGGAGGGATTGAGAACCAGATTTAGCTGCATGCATGGTGTGAAAAGATTTCTAGGGAAAATAAGAGCTGTGATAATCCTGTGATGTTTGTAACCGGTACCTTGGAGACAGAATCTGGGTCTGTAGAAAATCCCCCTTCAGGGGAGGATGAGCTTTGAGCATCTCCTGCAGATCCCAGGGGCTGGGAAGGGGGGGGCGTGCAGTGAGAATAACCATTTGGGTCTCCTCTTATTTTAGCTGTGAAGAATAAAATATTTCCCTGAACTGGGACACTGCTCTGCCCTGGAATGTGTCTCGAGCTAACAACTGGCACAGGGCTGCTCCTTAATTAAGGATGGATCAGTGCTGGCCAGGGATCCAGGGCAATTCCAGCGCCCTGGCTCGGGGCGGTGTCACCGGGGCCGTGGAGCAGTGACAGACTCGGCAGGGGCCAATCTGTGGCTCTCCAGAGCTGGCCCTGCTGCAGCCCCGAGGTGCTCTGCTCGCCCTGCGGCCGGGTCAGCCGATGGATCCCTGCAGGCCTGCCCGGCTGGAAGCCCGTCAGGTTCCGAATGGCCTCGTGCCTTAACGGGGACAGTGGCAAAACAGGACGGGCAGCCTGCCCTGGAGGCGTTGGGATGGAGAAGGGGCATTCCGCACGTGGTTCTCAACCCAGGGATCTTCTCCTTGGGTGCAGAGGTGCTGTCTATGGCCGGTCAGGCAGGTTTGAGGAGGTTAAAAGCCCCTGAGCTCGGTGCTTGCTGTCCCAGCCGCCTCCAAGTGTGATTTAAGGGCTGGTAGGGGTTTCTAAGAGCCAGGCAGGGACACCTTCCACTATCCCAGGCTGCTCCAAGCCCCATCCAGCCTGGCCTTGGGCACCTCCAGGGATCCAGAGGAATCCACAGCTTTTCTGGGCAATTTGGTTTTGGGATTATGCCAACCAATATCCAGGACCTTGCGAACATCAAACATGCAAAAAACCTTTTTGCAATGAGAGAAGGAGACCTGGAGGAGACTGCCAGGGGAAGAGGGACAGTGCCAGCCTGCTAAAAGAGAGCTGGAGAGAGCAGTTCCTGTCCGTGCAGGCCATGGACTCCCAGCTGCCCCAGGGAATGCTGAGGCCCCTCAGGACAGGGTGGCCGCTCTAAATCCAGTGTCACAGGATCCTGTCAGGGCTCAGTGGCCGCAGCTCTCTGCCCACAGCCCTGAGGCTGTGCTGGGGTTGATATTTGGCTCCTCATGCCTTACAGCAAGGGTTTTCCAAGGATTTTCTGAAGCATTCCAGAGCCATTCCTATTCCAAGCCCGCTGTTCCAATGCAGCCCGTCCTTCAGCAGCCATCCCACACCACAGGGACCTTCTCTGCTGTCCCGGCCTGCGGTTGGGGAATCCGGGCTTTGTGTCCATCTGACGCAGAGGGTGGTGCTGCCCTGAGCAGAGTCTGGCATTGCAGAAAAGCCGCACGCTGGAAGATGAGCTGTGGGCATCTCAGAGCCTGGGGAGAGGCCACCTGACCCGGGATAGCCCGGGGAGAGGGCCTGGCCAGGGCCAGCAGGGTGGGCTGAAGCCGGCGGGGAAGCAGAGGAGCGTGGAGGTCTGGGGAGAGAGAGAGGGGCAGGCTGAGGGCAGAGGGGGCCCTGGGGGCTCTGTGGCCTGGCTGTCTCCGGGCTCGGGGCTGCGCTCTCCGCGTGCCGTGCCGGCTGCAGGAGCTGTGCCGTGACTCATGCACGCACCGCTGCTCACTGCTCGGGCTGTAAATTTAGAAACTCTTGTGTGGAGCAATTTTGGGAGATGGTTCAATTCAGAAATACTTCTGCTGTTGTCAGATTTTTTATTTTTTTTTTCTCTGCTCCCCTTCCCCCTCCTCATCCCTCCCTCTCTCACTCCTTTTTTTTTTAATTTTTTTTTTTTTTTTTTTTTTTTTTTTTTTTATTTCCTTGTNCTTCCTATGAATGAAACAACCCCCAGAATATCTCTTCAGACACACACCCGACCTTGTGTGCTGCCAGGGAAGGACAGGTAAAGCCAAAGGTCCTGGCAGCTCTGCGTCACTGGGGACAGTGTGGTGACCAGCACCGTGGGAGGTGACAAGGACCTCACGGAGCATTCCTGCTCCAGCTGGGGGATGCCGAGGGGTTGCCATGGCTTTGCCCCGGGAGGGAGCACATTCCTCTGCTCCTCCCACAGGGCCTGCGCACGGAATTGTGAGCCCTGAGCTCTGGTTTGGTGTCCCCCACGCTTGGGTCCCCCTCCGAGCACAAAGCCAGGTGAGAGGCGGGCAGGTGGCCCCGGTGTGACCCTGGATGTTGTCGCTGTCCACAGGAGCTACAAGGTCCGGTTCAACAGTGTCTCCTCCTACTCGGACGCACGGAAATCCTCCAGTGATGGCCCTGACTCCAGGGACAACTTCGAGAGCACGGGACCCCTGGCAAACGTCAGGTAAAGGGGACAGGGTGGGGCGAGACACAGCTTTTGTGCTCAGACTCAGACGTTTGTTAATTCTTATCTGTAGTGCAGCCTCACAGGTTGTGAGCTCTAGCTAACAAGGTGAAAAATGACCCCGTCTCTAACTCTTTCCAAGGTCCTTTAAGCACTAGTTGTCCAACAACGAGATGACACCTATATTAGTTTTACTTTTAACCCAATAATTGGCCACCCAAGGTCTGCAATGCGGACCTTTTCACCCAAGTACAAGCTACCAGCCAAACCCATGAAGAAGAAGGTGAAAGGAGAGCTTAGCTTGTAAATCCTCCATATTGCCTTATATATATATATTAGTATGTACTAAAATCTTGAATTCTAAGTTTTCCACCCTGTGACATCACAGGGTGTATTCAAACTACACACCCCCAATCCCAGTGCTGTCTCTCAATTTTGGAAGCCTGTTGCGTGGCCTCAGGTCAAACGCAGTGCTTGCTCGAGGGTCAGTGCCTGCTAGAACAGAGAGCCTGAAATTCTCAGCTCGCAGGGCTCCAACAGGAGGAGCGGAGCAGGAGCCGGTGCTGCGCAGACCCCGTCGCTCCCACCTCACCCTGAGGTGTTTTGGCGACGTGCAGACCCCTCCGGGCTGCTGTGGGCGCTGGTGGGGCAGGAGGGGCCGTGGGGCAGCCCCAGCTGAGCCGTCTCTGCGCAGGTTCTCCGTGTTCGGGCTGGGCTCCCGGGCTTACCCCCATTTCTGCGCCTTCGCCCGCGCCGTGGACACGCTCCTGGAGGAGCTGGGGGGAGAGAGGATCCTCCGCATGGGAGAGGGGGATGAGCTCTGCGGCCAGGAGGAATCCTTCAGGACCTGGGCCAAGAAGGTCTTCAAGGTAACCTGGGGCTGCCCTGGTGCTGCGGTGGGGAGCAGAGGTCAGAGCTGGATCTGAGCCCAGCCTCCCCTTCCCTGCGCCGGGACACGCCGGCACCACCGCAGCCCGCACCAAACGGGGTGGAGCTGAGGCCCTGGTTTGTGCTGACCACCAAGGGGTCACCGGTGTGTTGGATTCCTGCACCATCCCAGATCTCTGGGGAGGAGAGCACCACGAGGCGTGCCGGTGGCCCCTGCTACAGCCCTGCGCTGCTGCGGGCCCCTTCCCCACGTGGGGTGGGAAAAGGGGCTGGGCTGGGGTCAGGGGGGTGCCTGAGGGCCTGGTGCGTGCTGCAGGCAGCCTGTGACGTGTTCTGCGTGGGGGACGACGTCAACATCGAGAAAGCCAACAACTCCCTCATCAGCAACGACCGCAGCTGGAAGAGGAGCAAGTTCCGCCTGACCTACGTGGCTGAGGCCCCGGAGCTCACACAAGGTACAGACGGGCTCACCTGCAGGGCTCTGGTTGTGGGGCAGATGGAGAAGACACAGGGGCAAAAGGGCCAAACCCCGACTTTCGTCTCTGTTAAATTCCTAGTGTTTCAGCCCTGCCTTTCCCCCCATCCCATGCCCAAGGAGCAGCCTGTGACAGTCCCAGGCCCCTCTGGCCGGTCCCTGTCTGTGTCTGTAACAGAGATGTTTGGACATGATCTGCTCTCCCTCCTCCTGACCCCATTTTTTGAAGCGAAGAGCTGGAAACTTGGGACCTCTCCAAGCTTATTTTCTCCAGTGCTGCTCCACCGAGCGCTGTGGAGCCAAGGCAGGTCCGGCCCACGGACACCTGGCCCCTCAGCACGGCTCCTGCAGCGCAGGATCTGCCGCACCGGCTCGGCTCTTCCCAAATCCAGGCGCTCTCCTGCCAGCCAGGCGGCACCGGCAGTGAGAGGAGCCTGTGGGCAACGCGAGGGCACAGCCCTGAGTGTCATGGGGGTGGTTTTGGAGTGTCACAGTAGGACACGGAATGGATTGACTCCATAGAGTTGTCAGGAGAGAAAGAAGCTTTATTTACCATCCCAAAAGTTTCTTTTAGAACATGCTGTGTAAAAAGGTCTGTTATTGCTCCATGGCACTGACACTGCTCTCCATTGGTTCAGGAATAGGAAACAACCCCTGGGGACAGTTGTTCTGGCAAAGGGAACACTGTTTGCTGAGCCTGTGCTGAGAAACGGAGAGAGATGTTTTGAAAAGGGAAAAACTGTTGGCAGCTTTCCCTTGGGAAAGGAGCCAGCAATGGTCAGCGAGCTGAAATTCTCCCAGGCTCAGAAATATTGAGCCCACACTGGAGTCCTCCTCTGTCACTGAATTAACGTGCTTGGTTCGCCCCTGGGGTTTCTGATCCCTTGGGCTGGCAGGAGGGAGGTCAAACCCCTGTGGTCAGCTCTGGTCTGAAGGGTTGAACCCACAGTGATCCTACAAAAGCCAGAAGCCTTGGCCACGCTCTGCTGAATCCCTTCCCTGACTCTTTCCCTCCTCAGGACTGTACAGCATCCACAAAAAGCGCGTCTATGCAGCCCGGCTCCTCTCACGCCAGAACCTGCAGAGCCCCAAGTCCAGGTAGGAGATGCCGCTGTCCCAGGAGCTGAACGCACACCTGGGGCACCCAAAACAGTGCTGCAAACAGCCCTTCATCCCTGGATGTCCGTGGAATCCGCCTTTGTGCAAACTATGAGTAAGACTGGGAGCCAGTGGAGGGTGTTCCTGACCTCCATGCACGGTGAAATTCCTGCTGGCACCCCCCTCAGCCCACGGGATGGGGAGCTGGCAGGAGTGACAGCAGAGGAAGGATGAAATCGCCGAGCAAGAGGTTAAATTGGTTTTCCCCTTTCAAAAAGTCCCTGAGGGTGAGTCGGGGTGCGCTGCAGTGTCCCTGCTGTGACCTTGGTGACACGGCCACCACAGCTTGGACGTGCCACCACCACTGCTCAGAGCACCAGCAGCTCCTGAGGCCAGGGCTCAGCCACTCCCTGCAGGATCCCCCAGAACACTTTTTCCTTCTTTTCCTCCCTCCCCCGCAGCCGCCTGACGATTTTCCTGCGCCTGCACACCAACGGGCACCAGGAGCTCCAGTACCTGCCCGGGGACCACCTGGGCGTGTTCCCGGGGAACCACGAGGACCTGGTCAATGCCCTCATAGACAGGCTTGAGGACGCCCCTCCGACCAACCAGCTGGTGAAGGTGGAGCTGCTGGAGGAGAGGAGCACGGCTCTAGGTAACCAGGGAGTGCAGGTGGCCTCTCTCCTGCTTTCCCGGCTCCTGAAGTTCTTGTAGCTCCTCAGGGAGGTGGGTGGCCCCAGGAAAATTGTTTTTGTCTCCCTGCTGTGTTTGCCTGGATTGGGAGCACCTCCTTCATCCCTGCTCTGCCCAGAGCCATTGCTGGTCTGCACTTGGGATGTGGAGCAAGCGTTTGAAGGGTGGGCAGGGCCCTGGAGAAGATAAATCCTTATTCCATGGAAAAATTGAAGGTGTTTGTATTCCCTTAGAAAGGGCAATGTCTAGGACTGGGAAGAAAAACTAAGGGATCTTGAGGGGCCACCCCAACACCGTATCTCAGGGATAAGTCTGATTCCCTACTGCCGTGCACCGTGTAACTGGAGATGGAAAATGCGAATCCAGTGCCTCAGAGGGGGGTGACAGCCAGGATTCGCCCACCTTGGCCCTGCTGCTCAGCTGATCCCAGGCTTGTGCTGGATCCCCTCCTGGCAGGAGTCATCAGTAACTGGACAGACGAGAACCGTGTCCCGCCCTGCACCATCTTCCAGGCCTTCAAGTACTACCTGGACATCACCACGCCGCCCACCCCGCTGCTGCTGCAGCAGTTCGCTCTGCTGGCCACCAGTGACAAGGAGAAGAAACGTCTGCAGGTCCTTAGCAAGGTAAAGAGCCCGAGCCCCAGGTTCTGCAAGGCCCTGGGGACAGTCACAGCCCAGCCGGGGCATTTTCATCGCACACTGTGCCTAGGCTGAGTCTCTACCCCTGAGCAGGGCTCAGGGTGCCTTCAGTGCCACCCACTCCAGCTTTGCCATGGCGTATCACTTGAGGCAGCTGGAAAAGGTGGATCCTGCAGCTCCCTCCTCCCTCCCTCCCTCTTTCCCAGGGCTTGCAGGAGTACGAGGAGTGGAAGTGGTCCAAGAACCCCACGATCGTGGAGGTGCTGGAGGAGTTCCCCTCGGTGCAGATGCCCTCCACGCTGCTGCTCACCCAGCTGCCCCTCCTGCAGCCTCGCTACTACTCCATCAGCTCGTCCCCGGAGATGTACCCAGGGGAGGTGCATCTCACCGTGGCCGTGGTGTCCTACCGCACCCGAGGTACCCTGCCAGGGCTGGGGCTCCGGGGAAAAGCAGCAGCACAGGGGCAGCCCCACGGCATCTCTGGCGGGGTGATGTTCCTTTGAGGCCTTTCTGCCTGCCGCAGTGATGCCCTGGGAAGGCTGACCCGAAACAGAGACTGGGCAGAGCTAGAGAATAAAGGAGGTATTTATTGAAAGGTCTCCTGGATACACCTTTGGCAGGACAGAGCCTGGCCAGGGCTACACCCAAGGTGGACTAACAGTGGTCACAAAATGGCTGACTGCTCATGAGGGCTTACATTTTTATAAGTTTTGGTTCATTTGCATTTGGGGGTTTAATTGTCCAATTACAGCTTCAGGCTGTGAGGTCCCATCCTCCTTGTTCCTCCCTTCAGCCACCCTTGTTTGTGCGTTTGGGCCTGAAAGTTGTCCTTGGTGTGCAGCAGGAAAAGGATTTGTTTTGTGTCCCTGCTCTGTGAAGAGCTGAGTGACACTGAGTGTGAGCTCAGAGCTGCACCCCTGGGCAGCGCAGAATCTGTAAAACATGAAAGCTCAAACTTAAGGCGTCAGCCAGAGCAGGTTCCCCCAAACCATGGCACTGCTGTCCCCTGCCATGGAGAGTGGCAGTGACACAGAGATGACACTTCTGGGGCAGGTACATAATCCGAGCTCCAGGTAGGATTCTGTTTGCCCACCCCAAAATCCACATTCCCAGCAGCCAAACTTCTGTAGCAGTGCAAGCTCTGATGTGTGTCCAGGCATGGTCATGGTGTAGACAGAGACAGCCCTGGCGCTCTGCAGGACACAGGGAGGACAGCGGAGCTGCCATGGAGGGCTTGTCTTCTGGGAGCATCACGGTGCTGCTCCTGCCAAAAAGGTCCAAAGGGGAGCTGGGTGCTCCCTAAGGATCGTGGAGGTCCAGCTATGCCAGGTCTGAGTCCTGGGTAGCTCCAGAGAGGGATCCAAGTGCCAACTCTGCCAGGTTCATGGAGAATGGGTGCTGAGGTGTGAAATGTTTCAGGGAGGTGTTCATGCAGGATGCAGTGGGGGGGGTTAGGAAAGAAAACAGAGTCGCTGGGTGATGTCCAGACCTCCTTTCCTCCCTCCCTTCCCAGATGGAGAGGGACCGATCCACCACGGAGTCTGCTCCTCGTGGCTCAGTCGGATCCAGACGGATGAAGTGGTGCCCTGCTTTGTACGAGGGTGAGTGACCCACACAAGGCCAGGGCTGAGGAGGAGGCCCTGAGGCCCCTCACAGGATGAGCTCTCTGCCCTCGATTGTTGTCACAGTGGCCGAGAACAGGGCTGGGTTTGTGAGCAAATGGTTCCCCTTTGAGAGAAATTCTGCACAAAAACGTCACATCCTGGGATTTTACCTCCTTTTCTACCCCTCCCTCTCCAGGAGGTGTCTCAGCTGGCTGTGGGCAGAGGGGAGGGAGGGAACACCCTGCTTGTCTTTACCTGGATCCTTGCTGTGTGCAGTGCCCCCGGGTTCCACCTGCCCCAGGACCCCCAGGTGCCCTGCATCCTCATCGGCCCCGGCACCGGCATCGCCCCTTTCCGGAGCTTCTGGCAGCAGCGGCTCTTCGACATCCAGCACAAAGGTGGGGCCGTCCTCTTCCTCACCTCAGATTTGGGGTGGGGCCGTCCTCTTCCTCACCTCAGATTTGGGGTGGGGCCGTCCTCTTCCTCACCTCAGATTTGGGGTGGGGCCGTCCTCTTCTTCATCTCAAAGAGATTCGGGGTCGGCCCGTCCTCTTCCTCACCTCAGATTCGGGGTGGGGCCATCCTGCTCCTCACCTCAGATTCGGGGTGGGGCCGTCCCACACCTCTCAGCCTTTGGAACTGGGTCAGGGGTGTCGGGATGGGGGTCCCACCCTGCCAGGGGTGTCCCAGCAGATCTGCTGGCAGTCTGGGGGGAGGTGGCTTGTGGCACTTGGTGCCCCCCGGGGCTGATGGCTGTGCCCATGCCGCCCCCAGGGCTGAAGCCGTGCCCCATGGTGCTGGTGTTCGGCTGCCGGCAGTCCAGGATCGACCACATCTACAAGGCGGAGACGCTCTTTGCCAAAGCCCAGGGTGTCTTCAGAGAGCTGTACACGGCCTATTCCCGGGAGCCCGACAAACCAAAGGTGGGCACGGCCCCGGGGTGCCCGGGGGGCCAGCAGGGTGGGACACACTGATTCCTTGGCTGGTGGTCACTCATCCCTGGGGCATGTAAATGGGCAGGGTCATCCCTACCCGGTGGCCACCATTCCCAGGGCGAGTCCCCATCCCAGTGCCAGCCTGAACGTGTGCCCAGGCTGGGAGGAAAGGAAAAGGAAAAGGAAGAGGAAAAGGAAGAGGAAGAGGAAAAGGAAAAGGAAAAGGAAGAGGAAAAGGAAGAGGAAGAGGAAAAGGAAAAGGAAAAGGAAGGAAAGGGTGTCACCCAGAGCCAGTGCAAATACCTGCTCCGAATTCCCACCGGGGCCTGAACAGGCCTGGCAATGAAAGATGGGGTGCAGGTGTGACCATGCAAGAGCAGAACTGCTGTCCCCATCTCTTTTTTGTCACTGTGGGTGCTGCGAGGCACAGCTGTGTCCCCCAAAGAGGGGGGGGACACCCCTCATTGCTGCCCCCAGGGCAGAACACGACCGAAAAAAACGGAGTTAATCCCAGCTCCCTCCTCCTCCTCCTCGTCCCGCAGAAATACGTGCAGGACGTGTTACAGGAGCAGCTGGCCCAGACCGTGTTCAAAGCACTGAAGGAGCAGGGAGGCCACATCTACGTCTGCGGGGATGTCACCATGGCCGGGGACGTCCTCAAGGCCGTGCAGCACATCGTGAGGCAGCAGGGCCAGCTGTCTGCCGAGGAGGCAGGAGCCTTCCTCAGCAAGCTGCGGGTGAGTCGTGTGCCTGCGTCACCGCTGTTCACAGGAATTTAGCTGCCAGCGGAGCTCGGATACCTTTTTCTCCTGGAATCTTAAAAAATACCCGAGGATTAAGAAACAGCAGTGGATCCGCTCGCACAGAAAGTGTAAGGCCAGATCAAAGAGCTTAGTTAGAGAAATGCACGGCGTAACTAGGAAACAAAAATGAGACCGCAAAGTGACACGTGGCTCAGAGGAAATCACACAAAAATTGACAAAAGCGTATAAAAAGCTAGCTATAATTTAACAGACTTCACACTTGAGATAAAAATCAGGTAGGACTCCAGCTTTTGTCCAGCAACGTGATAAAGTCTCTCTCTTGTGTGACAGCCTTCTGATCTTTTTGTGGTTGTTCCTTTACCAGATTTTTAAGGGCACTTAGCTTTTTCTCTGATAACTCTGTATTGAGTTTAATGGCAGAGGATTACCATTGATGTCAAACTGAGAATGGCAAAACCTCATAAAATGTTTCTCTTTCTGGCATCGAGGGCAAACAGTAGATTGCTTGGCTTGTGCTGCTGTTGCAGGCTTTCCACAGTTAAAACAAACCCCTTTGGCACAGTCCACCTGCACAAGCTGCAAGACTTTTTTCAAAAACTTTTGCTTGTGCCTCGAGGACCTTTCCGAGTTGCTCTCCCAGCTTTTCTCCCACCCGCGTGTGCCACCGCCGCCACCTCCAGCCACGGGCACTGCACCTGCTGCCTGCCCCTGCCCGGCCAGGGCACTGCCGGGGCTGCACCTGGCAGGCTCGGCAGGGTGACATTCCCTGGGTTTCTGCGTGCTGGGAGGTCACCTGGCTCCTGTGGGGAGCGTGCTGAGCACCGGTGCCAGCGCTTTTGGGCGCCCCTGGCAGGGCTTGTTCGCCCTGCGAAGCCCCTCTGTTGCCCTGATGTTTTCAGCTTCTCTTCTGTTCCACAGCTTTCGTGGTTTTGAGTTGTTTCTCACGCTTGAGTGGTGTAAACACAGCTAATGTTTTTCTAATTTCAAGGTAGTTTACATTCTTGTTCTTAGAGCTATGGACAGCTGATGGACAGTTGTCTTCACCAATGGGATGGGGAGAGGTGTCAGCCTTCTCCCCCAGTCCCTGGCCTTTGTAAAAATACTATAAAATGGAGTCAGATCTTTTCAAATAAGTTAGTTCATAGTTCATGCTCTCTAATCAAAGTGGGTGTGTGTGTGTGTCTGTGTGTGTGTGATGAACAGCGTCACTGCTCCATCAAAGAATGAGTTTATCCGGGCATTTTGCGGGTCCCCGCTCCGAATCTCCCTGCCTGTGTGCCCCATGCCAGGCACAGATGACGCAGCTGGAGCTTAAATGAGCTCAGTTTGGGGCAAAGCCCCACGGATGGGTGCTGGAACAGCTCTGCTTCTCCCCAGGAGGAGAACTCAGCATGATTCCCATGGGCTTTCCCCTCCTGAACCGCGTCCCCACCTCCAATCCAGGCCCCGAGGGAGCCCAGAGCCTCTGGTTGTCCACAGGCTGGCGTTGGGCTGCTGTGCCCCTCCCAGCCAGCAATTTCCACCGGTCGAGGGGGTCTGATGGGTGGAGGAGCTGCGCTGTGCCCCGGGCTGTGACCTTGGGAAGGCCATTCCAGCCCCCCTGTCCCACCCATGGCAGACCCCAAACGCTCTCCTGTGCACTTGGTGCCTCCCCACCACGCAGGGCCCCGCCGGGGCCCACACCAACCCTTCCCAACCCCCCTTTTCCCTCTGCCACCCTCTCTCCCAGGATGACAGCCGGTACCACGAGGATATTTTTGGAGTCACCCTGCGCACGTACGAGGTGACAAACCGCCTTAGATCCGAGTCCATCGCGTTCATCGAGGAGAGCAAAAAAGACACGGATGAGTGAGTTGGACACGTTTATTTTAACCCCTGCAGTCGCCTCGTGGGCTGGGGAAGGGTGGGAAAGGATGGGAAAGGAAGCTTTGGCTTTTGTGCATTTTAGAGAGCAGAGGCTGAGGAAGGCACTGGATTTTTGCTCTGGAAGCCTGGCAGTGCCTCTGGAATAGCTGTCACCTCTCTAGAATAAATCCCCCCAGCTTCCCAATTTATTGCCCTGATGTGCTCAGGCCTGACAATCCCTTCCAAAGGAAAAGGGTCCTGTCTGCTGCCTGCCTCCGGGCTGGAAAAGCCCACAGGAAGGGGTTTTTTCCCAGCTGCAGGGGAACCTGGCTGGCTCCAGGCTGTTCAGCTCTCCATGTCCCTTCAGGAAACATCCAGAGATTTTTCTCCTTGCTGTTGCAAAAACAACGAGAAGTCCAAAAAAAAAAAAAATCTTGACATTTGCCGTGTTTGTTTCTGCTCTACCAAGTCCTGCCATTTGCTCAGCTTGGCCGTGGTGAGATTTTCCCTGGCTGAGCAGAAGGATTACTCAGGATAAAGGTTGGACAGCTGCTTGGATCTTGCTCCTTGTGCTGGCCCTTGGTAGCATGGGGTGAAACCCCTTCCCTGTGTAGTGCCTGGAGTGGGTTTCCCCACTTCCCTGAGGTTTAGTAGGAACTCTCCTCCAAGGAATCACATACTCTGGGGTCTGGACTCTATCCGAGTGCCTCAGTTTCCCACCTTCCTGCCCAGCTCTGCAAACCCCTGCCCACAACACGGAAGTCCAGGCGGGGATGATCCCGGTGCTCCTCACTGCTCCCTCTAAGGCCGGCCTTTCTCCCCTTTCCCTTGCAGGGTTTTCTGCTCCTAACTGGACCCTTCGCCCCCAGGGGATGCCAAACCAGTCCCAGCACCTGCTGCCCCCTCCAGCTGGAGGGCACTGGGTTTTGTATTTCACGGACACGGTGGCTCCTTTTCCACGGGGAACTGCCCATGGAAAGCGCTCTGTCTCTCGTCCTGTTGTTGTGTCCTGATGATGATGATGATGACTTTTATTTCCTTTTCTTCCTCCTTCTCTTGCTCTTGTCCTGTGGCCATTTCTTTCCACCTCCCTCCCCTTCCCTGGATTTCCCCACTGGAGTTCGATGGCTTTATAACCTGCAGTGGCTCTTTTCAGAATTCCACATTTCCCCTCCTTCCCATGAGGGCATTTTGCAGCTGCATGAAATCACCACCTTTGTGATCATTTTTGGGTGTTTCTGGGGGTGAGCAGAGGTGGCAGGGGCTGAGCAATGGCGAGGTCTTGTTGTTTGTCCAGAGCTGGGATTGTTCCTGCCAGGTTCCCTCTTTCCCCAGCTCGGGGCATGGCTGAATCCTTGTGTTTTCATGGCTTTTCTTTGGATTTGGACAAACCTGGGCATATGCCCGAGGCTAGGGGCAGATGATGTGCAGTTCCCTTGTGCCCATGAATTTTATTCATCCCCAAACAGCCTGGCTACAGCCGTGTGGTTTTTGATCTGATTTATGTGCCACGATTCCTCCTAAATGGGCCCCACGCTTTGTCTCTCTTTTCCTGCTCTCTTTTCCTGCTCCCTATGAGCCTCTCCCTTTGCTCAATCCCAACTTTTGCTGGCATGGAAGTTCTCCCACAAGCTCTGAGCGCACAGGCTGATGCGCAGGCCAAGGAAGAGCTCCTGGCAGACGTCTCCAGAGGGTTTTACAGGGAATATTTGATCTGCAGCCACGATGCTGGCGGGACACGCTGAGGGCCTGGCTGCACCCAGAGCTTTGCATGCTCTGATCCCTCTCCCAGGTGAGCCTGGGAAGCCACGAGGATGGGACAGAAGCAGCTCCCAGCTGCCAGAGGCACCTCCTGGCACCAGAGGCAGCACTTGGAGGGGGATGGAGGCTCCAGATCTTTGGCAAGGATGTGCCAGCAGAGGAATCCTGAAATCTCCGAGCCATCAGCTCTTAGCACATCTCATGAGCACTTCTGGGACAGCAGACCCCAGCCCTTTCCACATTTTAGGGAGCAGAAAGTGCCAGCATGGAGCCACCTGCCTGCCAAGAGAGACACGTGTGGCGTTTTGGGGCTGAGCCAGGGCCCTCTGTGCCACCTGCCAGTGGCATGAGCTGTCTCAGCCAGGACATCTCATGTGAGAAGGGAGGTGAGATCAGCTGCAAAGGTGCTGGGCTCTGACACGCTCACACCTCAGCCCTGCTGCAAGAACCTGGCCCCAAAAGCAATTTGTTAACACAACCACAGAAAGGTTGGAGAAAACAGAAAGCCCCTAACAGAGAAAAGATGTCTGCAAGGGAAAGTCATCGTGACCTTGTGTGTCCTTCCTCCTGCTGCACCCTGAAGAATCACAGAATGTTCTGAATTGGAA
>WBMY01008423.1:4422-61456 GCA_013397315.1 Donacobius atricapilla
CCCCCTACCAACAGTTTACTTTCCCACAAATAATGTAAAGAGACAGAACTCAGAACTCTCAGTCTGTACCAATTATAAAATAGTCTTTCATTCAGTCTTTGAGAGAGAGAAGTCTCTCCTGTCGTTATGGTAACTTTCCACAAAAGACACAATCTGTTTGCGGCTTCCAACTCCCACAAAAAAGCAGCCCCCCCGGGAACCTGCAATTGTGGGCCTCNGGGGGGGAACTGACGGACGGGACATCTCCCCCTGGCCTGGCTGGTATCACGGGGAAGCCCCAGAGTTGGCTGGCTGTTATCAGCCATGATTTCCCCTCCTCCGCTGGCGGTCGCCAGGCTCAGCAGCCCAGCTGCCCTGTCCTGACCCAAGCTGGGCCCCTCTGCTGCCCAAACAGTGTTACCTCATGGCAGGCCAGGAGCAAAAGAGAATGGCCTCCCAAAATCCTCCTGTATTTAAGCCCTGTGTCCCAGAGGTGTACTCTTGTATCTGATTGGCCAACCTGGCTGTCAGTTTTAAAGTAGATCACTAATTGGATTTTACCTTTCATGCCAAGCCAATACAGTTAAAAACACATAATAACTCTGTATCTATGATTAACTTGAAACAAACTCTCTTTGTTTTATCTCTAATCTATGCTATTATGTAATTCNAAGCCTAGAAATGAGGCAGCTTGTCATCTCTTCCACTTAAGAAGTCTTCCTTTACTGACTTTGGCATCCTCATATTGTGTCTTTACATATCTCCTGTTTGGCCTTTCCTCTCCCTCTGAGAAGGGTTAGAGTTTTAAAAAGTCTCAGTCTGTGTCAGGAAAGAGTTAACATTTTTCCCCTGGGCCTGCAGACAGCCATGTGATCTCTGCCAGGGCTGCAGCTGTAAAAGTCTCCGAGCTATGCTGGTGTAAAAAAAGCTCAGAAAGCAGCAGCCAGGATCTCAGTGGTTGAGTAGACTGATGGATGCCTTCCACCCTCCACCCCTGGGTCTCATTTAGGATGGCTCAAACTCGGAGATGCNCCCTTTTATCTCTGTAATCTATGAGATTCTCTGTCTCTTTTATCTGTAACATCTCAGGGTAAGGTATGTCTCCAAGTATGATTAGATAAAAATGACAGATTTTTCATCATTAGTTAAGACTTAGTCTCTATCTTGACTGAAGTAATTATGCATACACGCCCACATCTACGAAGAATCCATGCTTCATTGCCAAGAGTGGGATAGCCACAGACTTCAGTTACTTCAGTATAAAGTGCTCACTACACTAACAACAGTTCATATTAAGAGCATTTACTCCAATTTCTGTCTTATAATGTAAATGTACTAAGACATTCAGCTTATTAACATTATGTTGTCACTGAAAGTAGTTCTCACTAGCCGACACTATCTGTTTATGCCCAAATATTTTCCTTCTATTCAGGCTAATTGAAAGTAACAGTAAAAACAGTCTGGTAGGGAAAAGAAATGTGCTAAATGTGCTGATATATATCAAGAAAAGCCATTTTTAATACTGCTTTATTCCATAGCCAAAAATTAAGCTATTGCTTTTGAAATTCAGTAGAGGAAAAAGTGAAAAACAACAAAGGCAAAGGAAGGATTTCCATTTACTGACGTATAGAAGTGTTAAGATCCTGGTTTTAATTTCTTTAAAAGAAAACTTAGACAAAGTAGAGAAAAATTACTAATTACTAAGTAGCAAACACTTGAAGGATTCTTCTATGTGTTAGCAACATTTATGTTTCAGACCTCATCTACCATGAGTTGAAAAGAAAGAGTCACTTGGCTGAGTATTTTTTTCTATTTACCCCCAATGACACTTTCAATACTCTGTAATTCATTATAGAACTTCATATTCTCTTCCAATTAGAAATACTGTTCCAGGTGATCCCCACCCACTGTTTAGCTTCTGCCCCTGACCCCAACTTCTGTTTTCTAGTTATGATTTTCATTAAGTAATTGGCAAAAAAACAACAACCAAAAGGTTGTCTGCAGGAAGGCAAACTAGCTATGCTGACATTTAAATTGACTTTTATTTGGCAGGGGAAACATTTATAAATGCTTCTTTAAAACTATTTACATCAGGACTCTTAATATATCACTGAGGGAAGGACCAGAATCTCCCTCTGGAACCATATAGACTCCAATAAAGTCTTTCCACTTGGCTTTGTTATCTGTATTGATTTCTGGTCTGAGTTGCATTCGGTCTAGAAGACAAATAGCCTCAGTAACCAGCAGCTCTTTACATCAATCGCCCTCTTACAAAGTCTCTCTTCCAGCTGGAACTAGGAAAGTTCTTTCACCTGCAGTTTACTCAGAGGAACCTATGTGAAGGTAGATAATAGGAACAAATATAAAAATTCATATCAGCCTTGTCAAGGAAGTGTGTGCTTTGGCTAGGCAATTTTCAGAGAAATAGCTTGGGATTTATAGGCTAGACTGTGATGGAATGTTTTTCTTAAACATTTTTCTCTTACTTGTGTATTGTTGTTTGGTGGCAATAAGAGAAGCTGCAGTGAAATAAACTTTCCATGTTGCAGCACTGATCACTAACTCACCAGTTTCATTCTATTAAACATGGGATTTTATCATTTTCTCCCATAAATTGACTTGTGTATCAGTTTTAGGCTCAGTGCTTTCTACTAAGTTCAGGAAGAATATCTCCATTCAATTTAATGAGCATTGGATTATCTTGCTTTTGTATGTACTAAATTTGTTGAAAATGCTGACACTGAGGAAAGAAAGGAAATTTCAGTTTAAAATTAAAAGACCATCATTTGAATACCCCACCATACCCTGGTGACATTTTCCTTAAGCATCTCTAAACAACAAAGGTGTTTTCAATGGTGTGGTTTGACATAATGCACTACCATGTGAGTGAGTCAAATTAACCAACTATTCATATAAACATACTCTAATTTTGGTATATATTAACATGATATTTTCAAATTATAAGATCAAAAAGATTGTAATTATTTTTATCGTCAGAAAAAATGTCTTGCATTCTCTCCCTAACAAAGGATTGTAAAAAGAAAGAGGAGTTCTGTGTGACTGAGAAGGACATTAGTCAATGCTTAAATTTTTGAAGAAAACAAACCCAAGATATCAAAAGATTTGGAAAAAATTTCTTCTAAGGAAAAAAAACCCAAACACATAAACACACATTTACATACATGTATCTCTTTAGATATACATAATTATTTGCATCTCAGCTGAATATCTATTGGGAACATGAAAGCTAATACTGACTTTTCTGCTGTTCATTTTCTAGTTTTCATACATACGAATAAACAACTGGAAGTGTTCCTAATGGGAGTTCGATGTGCTGATAGCAAAGGCTATGACAAATATATGGCAGTTTCCCAATTTCCAGCTGATAAACAGATGACTCTTTTTTAAAGAGGTTCACAATGAGTTTCAAGAAATAAAGCTATCAAATGAAAAACAAGCTGCAAAGTGAGAAGACATAGAATATATGACTGTTCTCAACAATGGTATTTATTGACTGACTCACCAAATATGCAAAAACAATTTATCAAATATTTTGGAGACCAGAATGATTTCTATGCACTGCTTCAGTTTAAAAACCAATTTTCTTCCCAGAAAAGCTATTTTTGGCATGTCATTCTGAATTCCTGTATCACTGCTTGAAGATATTTTAAAACATATTTCTATGTTACCAGAAAATATTGCAGCACTGTATCCAAAAATGGATCTTGACATTTACTATTTATAAACAGAGATTTCTAGACAGAATATTTTTGCCCATAACTTTGTTAAAACTTCAAAGAAGAAGAGAAACCAAACCAGCTTTGACCTAAGACATTATTCAATAAGTAGTACTGCATCACAATTGTGAGATCACATTTTGAGTTGTCCCATGAGACTCAGATGATCTGTTAAGAAGGTCATTTTTAGACCAGAGGTAGAGATTATGTCCACCACTTACATCCCTGTTCTTCTAGACCCATGAACATGATTCACTGTACATCTTCCAAAGTTTTAAAACAATTCAGGATATTCATTCCTCGAGAACAGCTTAATAAGGAGAAAATCCATGGTTTTATACTTGAGGAATAATTAGTGATTTAATTCTTCCCAGGTATCCAGCTACCCAATTTTTACAAGGCTGCACAAGGGAAAAAGCTTTCTTGCCCTAGAAAGTGATCATTTTGTGATATGAAGCATGAACTTTCTTTTATTAAATTTGTGATGTTAGACATCAAGTCTATCCATCACAGGCTGATATGTATATATAAAGGAGTAAATTTCCTCCTCTCCCTCCCCCAGCTGTCCATTTGTTTCAATATTCTTTGTTCTTTTCTGATGCATGAAAATATAAAGGATTTACCAAAGCCAATCACTATAAACTTAGTAATTGTGCAAGTCTGTTAGTTGTTCTTGATTTTTTAAATTTGTGCTATTGACCCTAAATTTTATCTAAAACTTTAGCTGAAAAATTACTTCCATTTTTCTGTGTCATGTCACATTTTCAAACTGATACTTCTTAAAAGTGAAGGACTAATTAGGCACAATACGGAACAACTAATTGTGTCTGGAAGAAAGAAACACATGCATAGAAACAACTATTTTGTGGTTTTTAAATTACTCTAGATAATTCTGTTTTCTCTGTAGATGTACTAGAAATGTAGATATATTCACAGGCAAAAAAGTTTGTTAGATAAAAGTTGTATTAAGAAGTTAGGGACTTCAGAAAAGTTTTTGCAATAATAAAAGCATAACCAGATATGGTGCACAAATTTTCCAAAGCACGTAATACTGAACTATCTCTGTCCCAAATCAAGCCACTGACTATTGGAGTAAAATTATGCCATGACTGAGTGTTCCATAAAATAAAGAAAAAAAGAAAAAAAAAAAAGAAAATAAAAAGAAAGAAAAAAGAAAGAAAGAAAGAAAGAAAGAAAGAAAGAGAGAGAGAGAGAAAAGGAGATGGAGATTCTTTTAAGGGGCATAGATTTTCTGTAAAGAAGTACATTCTACGCATTAATCTCTCAGTCTATTCAAGACATAATCAGATTTCCTTTTAATTCAATCAAAGACGGTTCATGAGAACAAATTTAAGCAAGGTCATACTGTATGATACTGGAATGCAGAAAAAGTTACAGGGTCTGAGTCTCAACTGAGTTTAAAAGCAATCTAAAATTTCAAGGTAAATGGGTCCTTATTACTTTATATCAGCTGGTAATCTCCGGCCTAATTTTCTATGTTTACCCATATCAACAGTACTTCTGTCTTCTCTCTGAATCTTTAGATGAACAAAGTAAAAGTCTGAGTTTTACAAGAGCAGATATTTGACATTATTGACAGCAATTTGTTTGGTTACTCAAAGCCTCCCATTGAAATATTTCAGTTGTCATGTAATTTACACACTGAATTAGCCAACAATCATCTCTGCAAGCAGAAACTTGTTCTATAATCTCTGTGCTTTACCAAAGTTCAAAAGAAAGAGAGAAATATGCAGTTATTGTGGACAGTGTGCACGGCTGAAGTAATCAAAGTTAAGATTTGCTTTACGTCAATCTAGTCTTTCTAAATTACTGAAGCTCTATCTGAAAGCTCCTGACAGCCTAAAAGAAATACAAAAGAACCAAGTATCAAGCCCTTTCTTATCTTAGAGTAGTGTCAGAGAAGAAAGAAAAAATTACAGCAGCAATCATATGTATTAAATCATCAGTTCACAGTTTCCAAGATAGTATGAAACCATTTTCTTCAGTGTAGGGAAAAAAAAAATACTGTCTTTATAGAGCACAAATTTTCACAAAAGGGCAGGTTTTTCCTTCAAATAGGATAGACTCTAATGTGTAATATAAAGAGGCAGAAGCTTTTCTGCCTCAGCAAAATGCAAGTATGCTGTGAGATACAGAACCTGGGTCTGAATCTTTGGCAAAATAAAATTACAGAGACTTTAAGATATAAGTACTCAGCATCCAGTTACATACAAGGATATGCACTGGAGAGTCATGAGCCAGACCTTTTCACTGTAGAAAAGCATGATCATTCCCAGTGTGTTAGACTGCACTTTTCATGGAACCTGCTCAGTGGCCAAGGGCACACAAAATATACTCCAGCAGAAATAAGCATCAGAAGATCATCTGGGCTTCTCTGCAGCAAAGACACTCTGAACTCAACCACAACATGGCTAATAGCCAGCAGGGTGGGAAGAAAAACAAAACTCCTGCAGATCTAAGGGTTTCATTTCCTATACCAGTATTCAGTTTCAACATACACAATTCAAGTAATATCTTAAAAATATCTGGCGAGGCTAAGGAATTTAACTTGTACCAGTGGGATTTCACAAAAAATGACCTGAGGATCTGGACTGAAGTGCTTCCTAATCCCAAACCTGTAATATCCAAAATCTCTAATTGAACACACACTTTAACCTAGCTTTTAGTTCATAACCATTTTATAGGAAGTAAAATTATGCTTCTTAATTTATAAAAAGTGATTTTCTTGTCGTTTTTTGCAAGAAAAGTAGCAGCACGTGCAGAGTGGATAATGAGGCAATTTTTAAATGTAAAACTAGTTTGATATCATCTTTCTTAAGTAACTGGAACTTCGAATATTCAGCATGTAAATAATCAGTGCTGCCATTAATTCTTCAGACATATATCCTTTCCGTAGCAGAGGAGCACTGCACAATCTGTGTATAAGCTTGACACTAATTGTTGGTACAACCAACATTAAAGTAGATTATCCAGACTTATAAATTATAATAAGTACAAGTAAAATTGAAGACAGACTTTTCATGCTGTCCTTTTCCCACTAGCTAATAAAGCACAAAATGTTTAATACAGAATGATTTTTTTAAAAAACATGCTGTTCAAAAGCATATTGGAGAAACTCAGCGTGTCATTGGTCCATATATTCCCTCCTTGATTATAGCCAATGATAATGACAGTATTTGAAGGACAATGGATTTTGTTCCAGGCTATGAGGCAAAACATAATAAATCCTTCTAATAAAATAGATATTTCAAAGGCATTTAAGAAAAACACTAATAACCACAAGATTTTTGTGTTTCCAAGTGTAACTCTATTACTTTTCCAGGGTGATAAAAAAGCAATGATATTTTTTGTACCCTGAGGCTTTGCTTTTGCTAGTAAAGTATACCTGGCCTGCTCCTAATTTTTAATGCTGACATATGATTGTAAATATTGTCCAGCTCTTTGCCTGTGTCTTGGCATGGAACACACCAAATTAGCACCTTCCCAGGCAACACTTGTACTAAGACTGAGAACTGCATGGGCCAGGGACTCTTGAAGCTGCCTACCTGGAGGTGGTTACCTGATCTTTTAGGGGAAGTGAGTTAAACTCTGAAGCCACCATCATGATTTCCCTGAAGAGGAGGTTGTTTAGAAAGACTCCTCAAAGCCACCACTACTCAGAATGGCTCACTAGCAGCAAAGCCAGTCTCAGTTAAAACAAGGAAAAAGAAATTGATCTGAAGGAAGAGGAGGGAAATCTTTCTTACTGCAAGTAAGATTAAGCATAGTTTCTTCTTTCTTTTTATCTACCTGTATTAGATATTTGTATCTTCTGCTTGGTTTTATATGTTGTTAACAACATTTTCAGTTAGGTTAATCCAAGTGTGATTTAAGATGCCTGGTGAGTACCAATACATTTCTTCCTCAAAAATATGCCAGAATTACAAACTAAGACCCTGGAATATTTTACTGTCCCAAAAAGCTACAGCTGCCTATAATTCAAAGCATCCAAAAGGGTAGCTCAATTTAAGATGAATAGAGGAGCTAAGGGAAGCATGCACATCCCCCAGAATCCTTTTAACATGGAAAGGCCTTTGGATGCAATAAGATAGGAGGGTGCACATATGAACCTAAAGTAATGCAGCATGGAAAAGGTACGCACCAAAACAGTAGCATGTCACTTGCTGCCAGGACCAGAAAATAAATTCTAGACAATTTAATTTACTAACAGAACTGTAGCCTCAGTAAAGAGGAAAACCCTTGAAATATCTGGCTAAACAGCTATATCTGTTGAATTATAAAGACTATGATGTCAGCCTCAAAACTAAAACCCTTAAATACCATTAAAATATTGGGTATCATACTAGTCAATTTTTGGATTATATGATTCAGTCACTATTAGTAATATTCAATACATTTCATTTTTCTTTTTCCATTAGTGGTGTTCAAATATGGATAGAAATATTTAATGATAATGCCTGTGAGGTAAATATTTTCCACTGACATTGTAAAACAGGGCTGAGAAATACTTAAAATTTTGAACAGAGCATAAGAAAATGTCTATTTAAAAAATGCCTGGACTTCCCCTTGCTAATGTCAGTAGATTTGAGCAATTCATTTTTATCTATAGCATCTTCTAGAAAAATGAGATATAATTCAACATCTTCAAATATTTCAACAGGACATTTTAAATGGGTTATAAAGTAAAAAATAGTTAAAATATAAGGGAAAGATTTTCAGAGGCACAATGGGCATTAGAATGCTCATCACCTCCATGTACCTCCCCTACTTATATTATCTTCCCAAGCCTATGGAGGTCAGAGCTTATTTTTGTTATTTGGGGACTGCAGTTTGTTTCAATGACAGACCACCCAACAAATGCTTGATGGATAAGCCTAATTTTCTAACGCAGCATAAATACTGTTTTCTTTGAATAATGGTCTAGATCAAGAACTGAAGCTACAGGTGAGCCAAAGTCTGCTATCTCACCACGCCTAGTCTATAATTGCTAAGCTATGTAACAAGCAAAGTCATACAGAAAGACTGATCCTTTGATCTACCATGTTCTCAGAAAGAAAGCAGTAAATGAGCATAAAGAGTGGGAGAAAAAAAAATATTTTATGATGTATCCTTAGGGTAAGTGAGGTTAACAGGGCCTCGATTCATTCTTCCACTAAGTAGTCTCCCTGCACCTCTCAAGGATGACTCCTCTGTGGATACATTGCTAGGTTGTCAGAAAGCCATGATTCTTTGGCTGCCTGGAGAATAGGGTCTGTGGGAACATGCCGTGGCTCTTTCTGGCCCTGAATGCAAAATCCCCTTCCTTCAGAAGTCATTGGCTGTAACTGGGTCACTTGTGGCATTACCAGTAAGTATTACTATTCAGAAATCCATTTCCCTGGATGTCTCCAACAAGACCTTTTCCTTGGTCCCAATTTCCTGCTTAGCACTTTTGCATAGATTCACGTTTTATTTATGTCATCAAACTTCCCATGCTCAGTTTATGAAGCTCTGTCAGGTGTAGTTTCCTCTGGTGCAAGGGTAAGGAGTTGCATTGAGACTGTGCTGTTGTTCACATCACTTACTGATTCAGAAAAATGTTCCATCAGAATATTGTCAGTATTGTTGATATTCCCTGAAAAAAAAAAAAAAATTAAGTAACTACCATGTTCTTCCAGAGTGTTCAGATTAGTGTCTAAGTAGAATCAGTGTTTAAATTAGCTCACTCCTCAGTCTTTACTTGTTACTATTTCCTAGAAGGTTACAGACAGTATTATTACACTTTCTAGCTCAATAATGCAGTAGAACTGCTCTCCCAAAACTCAAAACATGCTTTCTGCAGCTAAGAATAATACAATGTTGTTTCTTTCATATTTATGGCCATGGGGTTTACCAGAGTATGCTTGAATGAATAGGAAAATCCACCCACTGTAAAATGTTACCAATAAATGGATTATCTTGTAACTGACACAAACCAGGTGTAAATATGAGTTATAATTTCAGGATACTGCAACTCAACCATCAATGTCTATTTTTAAAATCTCTCTGTGATGTGGATCATTATTGTAATCACTTCATCTTTAGCTATATTTAGCTAAGAGTTAAAGACAACGTAAGTGTCTCATCTCTAGCCCATCTAGACAACCACTCATTCATTTATATATTGTATCTTTTGATTTAGTTGAAAATAAAAACATTTGAACTAATTATTTATTTATACAGATGTTAAAAATCAACAGTAAGTTAAAATTGACAAAAATGTCAAACCACTTTAGAGTACAGACTACAAATGGGAAGTGATGGATGATTTCAAGCTTCTGAAACAATACTTTCATAAGAAGAGGATTGGATCATACTAAAGAATGCAAAAAATACTGACTTTGTTTTTAAGTACATTCTTGTAATAAAAAAAGATGATAGATCAAAGACAAATGATTCAGAAATTATTCAACCTGTCACAGCACAAAGTTGCTTCAATGCAACATATTCACAGACTGCAGCAAATCTTTCTGTTTTAATTGGATCTCAAATCACCTTGACCTTTCCTAGCACAGAGCAGAGTGCCCCTCTGAACCCACGGCAGCATCTGCATCCTCATTCCATTTTAATCAGAGCTCAATTTGGATTTCTATGTCTCGGCAATCAGTGCATTGCAGAGCAAGGAAACTTCAGAAATAAATGAGATGTTGCCTTGTTCCAGTTGATTAAAACATGATTCAAGGTGACTTTTAGGTGACACTACAAGTTGTCAGAGCAGCAGTGTACTTTTCTTTATGATGGAAAAAAATGTGTGAGGGATGTTTATTTCTCCTGTCTGAGATAAGTGACAGAATTGAAATGAGAGCACTGGTGTCTCCATGAAAATATATCAGTGTTTAAAGAATCCTATTATTAGACACAGTGGAAACTACATCTTGGATAAGCCTCCCATACTGTGGGTAATTATCACAAGCCAGAATGCTAATTGCTTTTCGATCTGCTCTGTGCCTCCGATGAGTCTTGTTGAGGGCTACTGGGGCTGTACCAGACACTAACACTTAATGAGACCAAGTTTATCAAAGTACAGCATCAGCTATTACCAAGTGAAGAACAGGAAAAATAGGCCTTAAAATGAAAAGAGGAAATAAACAGATGAAACTGTGGGGCAACAAGAAGAATTAAACTAAAAAAATTTTAATTATAATTTCTTTTCTGGTGCTAAGTAATTATGTCTTCATCACAGATAAAAAAGATATAAGTTTGCGTGTCACGATTTGGTTACTTGAAAAGGTGAGTACTTGTTCTGTATTTTAAAAATTTTGCTTGTTTATAAAAGAGAAACTAGGAATTCACAAAACATTTTTCCTTTCAGATCTGGCTATTACAGTTAAGAACAATTAGGGGTAGGTGTCTACTTTTTTTTTTTTTCACTTTCTTGTGCAAAGTGACCAAAAAATATTAAATTGGAAACCATCTTCTGGATAATAATCTATGTCTTTGATGGTAGATTTCAGTTTACTCTCTGAGACTCCAGAAAATATGTAGGATGGGCTACGAGCATTTTCCAGAAAGCCAACCCAATAAAAAATTACTGTTCAGAAGAAGTGTGGGAACATTCCCACATTTCTCTGTTTTATAATATTTGTTATTTTATAATTAGACCTTTTTCATGAACTCAAGGAACAAGGTAGGCAATTACCACAGTAACCATTCAAGGTATTAAAACATGGTAAGATGCATTGGCTGCTTTAAGGACACAATAGTGAAGTCACCAAAGTTCTATTGAAAATCTTCAGGAAAGGGAAAAAAAACCCATCACCAGTGCTTCTGATGTAATTGTTTCTTCTTCTCATCTCTAAATTAGAGATTAGAAAAACAGGTGAAGCAAGGCACACATCTCTAAAGCAGAGAAATAAGTGTTTGACTTTAGTTCTGCAAAAACCTGTCAGTTCTTAGAGCTGACAGTTTCAAGTGCAGAGGTCAAATGAGCAGCGGCAGAGAACACAAGTTAGACCCATAAGTTAAGGACCTCAACAGCAGTGACACTGGTCACAGTGGCTGTGAAGATGAAAGCAAAGCTGAGCAGATCAAGTGAGCAGGTTATATCACAAAATTGTAGATGTCAGCGTTTCTGCATGTGTGTGTATTCACTCACCTTAATAAAAAATACTTCGCCATTCTTGTTACTATTTAAGTACTGCAAAATAATGATTTTAATCTTACCATTCACACGCTTTAGCTCTACCAGTTCACACAAGATGATTAAGTGAAGCTGGCCTATTACTAATAGACTGCTTTGAGTCTTCATCTCTCAGTGCTTAAAGAGAAACAGATAAATCACAGAAGACAGATTTACATATAAGAAATAAACATTGAGTTCTTCATCTGGTTGAATTCCTTTACTCTTGTCATCACAATCATTATTACATGGCATTACAATCCCTGATCTCTGCTTCTCATAATAGGTGCAAACTTTATTTCTAATAAGGATTTTTAATACCTGAATCACTGCCTTAACCTTACATTACTCCATCTCTAGGGCAATCTCATCTTCCCTCAGAAAAAGTGACCTACTTCCAAGATGAAGTCTAACAATTGGGTTATTCAGTGACAACACTGCTTTTCTTTCCTTTTCTTTTGATTTTCCTGAGAACAGTATATTTTCCTTAAAACTGCATTGCCCTCATTCTCTACACTTTTTAGTCAAGTAAACTCTTGACAGCTTGTCTTAATATCAAGTATTATTGCAAATAAGATAAATATGCCTCAGCAGTGACTATAATATTATTCTCTGAATTCTCAATACAATCAGTCAACAAAAATATTTCATTTCATACATCATTTACCACTTCTATAGGAATTGCAAAAGATACTGCAAATGAATTCTAAAGTGAAAGTTTAGAAGCAGCAGTGGATGCATGATGCATGTGTAAGATTACTTTCTACCAGTTCTTTCCACTTCTCCTCATCACGATCCATACTTGATAGGATTAAACTTTGGAAAGAACACTACAGAAAAGCCATAGAAAGGAGAAAGAAAACGTTCAGAGATAAAAGACAGCTACGTGGTAGATCTTTGTCCCCTGTATGGACCAACTCTTATTTATGAGATCATGACAGTAATTCGGTAAAGTAGCATTTTGAACAATTAAAAAGGGGGGTGGAGTGGAAAGAAAGGATGAAATAAGGTAACCTTTCTCTAGCTGATATAAACACTGCAATAAGGGTATGACTTTACCCACAGTATTATCCTCCTGAGTTATTTTTTTCCCCATTTTATTACTGTATGAAATAGAAGGGAACACTAGTATAGCTGGAAGACAACAAAGAGACCTTTAAAGGCAGGTAACACACTGCAACAGGAATATCTGAAGCTCAGAAATTCTCTTCCTAAGGAATTAAATCTCAATTTCATGCGAGCTGTTTCTACTTTATTACTCTCTAGATGTGCTGACCATGGTACCAGAAAGAGATGATGAATCTCCTCAAAATGGAAACCAGACAAAAGAAAAAAGCAGTTATTTCCCTCTGTCCTGTGTTCCTCTCCTATTTTCATGCAAAATTTTAAACAGAAGTGAGCCTGTGGTTTGGAGTTATTTGTTTGTTTGTTGGAGGGGGGTTGTTTGCTTGTTTTATGGAGGGTTTTAACTTTTGTAGTATATATCAAGAGATATTTATCAGGGAAAATTACAGTTCTGCTGAATTCTGAATGCGTATTTTCTTTTATTAGACCCTTGTACACACGTGTCTTTGAAATGCTTATATTAGCACCTAAAAATTTTAGCAGGTTTTTGCTGGTTTTGAGGATTTGGGGTTCTTGACACCTAGACAAAGTTTTGGGCATGCTATTCTTTTGGTAGTTATGGTAGCAGCTCTGGCTTCTGTTGTGGACTACTGTTCAAATATAGGCAGCTCAGCCCCACCCAGCTGCACCCTCACTGCCTCTCAATGGGATGGGAAAGAGAATGGAAAGGGTAAAAGTGGAAAACCTCACAGCTTGAGATAAACACAGATTAATAGATAAAGCATCTTTAAGAATATACAGAAGGTTTTCCCAACTTTTCTTTTTGGTTATCTACTAAATATGATATGTTATTATGATCCTTTGCTTAAGGAAGCCAATGATTTTAGAATCAGAGACTGAACTCTGTTATGGTGACCAAAACTACCAGATTCAGCTTAAAGTCTGTAGTAAGGGGCCACATAACCCACTGCAGTTAATTAGAGTAGTTCAGTGTATTTCAACACAGCACACAGGACTTTACATCCTTAGCGAATATTGTGGAATTTTTTGTCCATGAACTCAGAACATCTCAAGTTGCATATAAATATTTATTCTGCATTTTAAAAAATATTTTAAAAGTGAGAAATTAAGAAATAATTTGGACAAGCATAAACAACCATCAAGGTTAAAAGATTAGAGAAGTGAAGGGCAAAGTAAGCTAGCATAACTTTGAACTTTATAGGTCATGAAATCGTTGCTGCTTTCAGAAATGATAACATTTTGAAATGGAAGATTGTATCTCTTTTTACACTTTGCTTTTTTTAATTCTCTCCAGTGTCCAAGTTTACAAAGGTTAGATGCCAGTATAATCTAGAATAAGACCATCTGTGACTGATTTTGAAAGGTTACTGAGAGGGAAATCAGATGTGTGAGAAGCCTCAGGGAATGCAGCTGACTCCTATTGTTTTCTAACAGATCTAACATTCCAATGAAAGACAAAATCACTGAACTGCTTGGATTTCCAGACAACATATCAGAATACCTAAGCAGTCAAATTAAGAACATATTTTACTACCTTCTTCCCCCTAATATTGTGACAAATTGTTGTCAAAATCTGATGCTTTTCAGAGATGTTGTGAGCACTATCTGCATATCATAAGAAAAATCAAAAAAATAATGCGCATTTATTCTTTACAACCACTAAAAACTGTTCAACTTTCAGAAGTCCTGCTTGATAAAATAGAGTATCGCAGTAGGGAAGAAAGGCCAAAATTAACATTCATCTCAATATTTCTGCAATTTTCTACCTGTCTATTATCAGGTCACACCAATAATCAGGGTTAACCCAAGGAAAAGAAAATGTTATCCAGTCTGAAATGGCAGAGTCTAGTCCTATAAAGGGCTTTGAATATTAAAGGAAGAATTCTGCCCAGGGTCCATGAGAGACACCAAAGCATAGTAGAAAGAACTTCAACCACCATAGTAATCCTACTTGTTAAAAAATGGTGATGTGGTGCTTTCTAGCCATCAGTTTCCCAGGAATGTATATTATTCAATAGGTATGGAACAAAGAAATAAAACTTAGTATATTTGGACTTCAGGAGTCTAATATTGTGCAATACTAGACAGGATTGGGAGAAAATATTCAGATGAATAATTTCTTTGCCCAAAATGGAAGTCATCTGAACTGAGAGAGTGATTTACCCATAGAAGAAATACTGATGTAAAATATCTGCAAATGATACATTTCATTTGGGTCAATTTGGGTCATCTGTGTGATTTAAAGAAAAGGAAAAAAAAAAGTTAAGTTTTTTTTTATTTCAGCCACCAAACCAACCAACTACCAATACAAACACAGTCTAAAATCTGTTAAGAACAGATATCAAAAAAACATTGTGCAGTCTAGACTATGTAATCTATGTAATTCTATGTAATCACCATATAGAAACAGGAGGGATTTGATGTAGTAATCTTGTGTCAAATTGCTTCTTCCCTTCAAATATCATGATCTCCATCCCCCACCTCCATTCAGTTTCAGGAAAACTGCAGATTCTAGTATGACTTTGTGGAAACTGGTTAAGGGACAAGCAGGAATGCCATCTGTACAGAAACTAGAACTAGGAACTTGCATTCTTTTACCTTATCTCTCAACAGTTTTAAATAAAACAGGAACAATAAGCAGTACAAAGACTGACTTCAAGAAGGAGAAATACTGCCCACAATTAAGTGTTCTGCTGCTCCGTGCAAGTTCTTGGAGAGAGATCACAGGTATTTTTGAAACTCACAGTTTTTAAAGTTTTAAAAATGTTTTCTCTGCACCATCTTTTCTCCTTATGAAAGAAAACATGTTTTAGTAAAACTTTGAAATAGAGGAATGATAATGATAATTTAATGATAATTATTGAATTTGATATACCATAAGAAGTGTTAGCTTTAAATCTCAAGTATCAGTTTGGAAGGAAAAAAGGGTGATAGCACTTCAGGAATCCAGGTATACATTAACTTCTTGATCTAAATTTCCCTTTCATAACTTATTCAAATTTTCATAATTACTTAGATCTGCATTTGTATCTAATCTGGATATCTAATAGTCTAGACTGGTTATGTCAAGCTCCTATTGTCAATTTCCTCTAAAAACGGTACCAAAATGCTTCTTGCAAATAGTCCAGCAGAGAATGAAATCCCCTGATGTTTCATTCCTAATCTTTAAAAGTAAATTATTTATATTAACCATTTTAAATTATTTTTGATAATGCATGCTTTTGAAAAAAGCAAGAACTTATTGTTATTATCGTTTATTAGATAAGGAACTTAGAAGTATGGAAATAAAGTTGCAGTCTATTTTCATGCAGTTTTTTAATCAAAATAACCATATTTGGATTTTCACTTTCTGTCTGCCATTTCAGCAACAAACCGTTTTTTTACAGTTATTTTGGCATTATATTTTGGCTCAGAGGAAGATAAACATACTAAAGGGTGAAGATATGCATTATTTGTCCTCCTGAAAGCTGAACTGCCTCCACAGTTCCAAAACCAGAGAGAGAGAGAGCAATTAAAAGAACAGACAACTGAATCTTTGGTTTCTCTGACTCAAACATATTGCGAGTAGCTTGTGTTGAGAAATTCTTTGGATTTGAACATATTTTCTAACCAGGTTACTTGGTGGCTTAAATAAAACCCCCAGTCAGCTAAAAATTTCTCAGTCAGGCTAGAATTATACCAATGTATACCACCTAGTAAGGCAATTTAAGATGACTAATCATACAGACAGGCTGTAGCAAGCAGCAATCGTAACCGTAGTGCATGAAGAGTTATCATAGTTTCCTTTAAATAAAAGGGGTAAAAAAAGGAACAAAGGAAAAAACTTTGTTTTATCTGAGAACACTTTTTTTATAAAACGAGACTTGTCTTTCGGTAATGTGTTTGGTACAGAAATTATAAACAGGCTTCCAGATAGCACATGGTTAAGTTGTACTATCTTAAGTAGGACATAGAAAGCTTTTTTGGGGGGTGAGGGTTTAGAATCCATCTCTTTCTTGGATCTGTGCTGATGTAAAGAGAGAGAACAAAATGATATAAAGAAGTATGCTTCCACACAGTATAGGGAACTTACTTTTCTAGTGAAACGTTGTTGTTGTTGTTCAGTACAGAATTCCAGGGCATACTGCCAAAGTCTGGACCATGGTAAAACCAAGCTGGATGCAGTCCTGAATGCTACAGAAAGTTCAAACTGCAGAGAAAGAAAACATAAGACTACCATCTAAAGGGCCTGTGACTCTATATTCCAGATCCTAAAGAACTTTAAATGAAGATATAAAACTGCTGCACCTAAGCAATACATTTTCCCTGCAATAATATGAACTATGAGCTGCAGATATCTTTCTCAACTTGCTTTTTTCTACAACTCCTAAAGCATCTTTTTGGTTTGCCATGAGAAAGAACACTTCTGCTAAAGGACATGGTGATTAAATTTATCAGATTCAGGCTCACGATTTCAGAATTTCAGAGGCATAGCTTTTAATATATATCTAATTTTCTGCAACGAACATGCCATTAAGAAACAAAGCAGAGAACTTTGCCCACTTAGTTTGTTTTTAAAAAGAGATAATGATTTTATTTGTTATGAACTGCCAAGTACAAATGTGAAATTTTGAGAGTCTAGTGAAAACATTTGGGCCTTTGAGATTTCATGCCATTTATTCAGATTAAGGGTGTAGTAATAGGGGAGAATGTATGAGGGAAAAAAAAAAAAGCATTAACAGAAAGAATATTTACACTAAAAATATATATAATAAAAATACAAGATATGCTGCACTCCAGGTGTTTTCTGGAATCACAGGCAGAAGAGAAGCAGTAACCACTAAGACCACCTATTTGAAAGAAATAAAGACCAGAAGTATAAACTCACCTACTGTATCTTCCTAGAGATAGAAAATGCTGCTCCCAACAACACAGTGACTTAAGAGGAGAAATTGTTATCACAACCAAGAGATGCAGTGGTCACATATACATGTTTATACAAAACATACATCACTCCAGGGTTCTCACTAGCTAAATATTACTTGTTTTTTGTTTTCCTCACCAAATAATCAGCAAAGAGAAGGCTGATTAACACACTGGAGAAAATGAGTTTTACCTCATACCATATATTTGTGTTATACCTGTAAAAATAACCTAGATATTGTTTTCTACTAAGATAGGGTTGTTTTTTTTTTTCATTAAAGTGTTCAACTTAATTTAATTTATTTATTTTTGTTGTGATGTAAACACATGAAGGACTGAAGATAAATCAGAACTGAAGATAATTGCATCCATTAGTCTAACTCTTCGAGGCACCTGCATGTTGGTAAGAGGTCATTAGTTGTGTTGAACACAACATGTAAAGGAAACAACAAAACAACTTAATCTAAGGGACTATTGTTAGGCTTTATGTTTAGTTAGGCTTATTCTGCTTATTTGGAAAAAAAGTTTATGCAGACCCTAATTGTTCAGGTCCCTATTTTAAATTTTTCAAGTAATTAAAAAAGTTGAAATGAACTGAGTGTTTATGTTCTCACAGATTAAAACAACAACTTCAATTAATGCAGTTATGTAAAAATAAGGATAAGAAATGACATTAACATGCAAAAGTATTAATTTTTTGATTTAGGTGTTCCATTGCTGCAAACAACCATGTGTTGATGTGCTATGAAGATGAAGAAGCCTCTGCAATTCGTTGACAGTAATTTATTAAATAGTTTAGAGAGCTATTTAGTAAGGGGTTTTTTACTATTTAGGACTTTTTTCGGCATAGTTTGTGAACTTACTAACTTCCATTGATAGTTAAAGATAGGACATCTATATGCCTTCATTTGATGATGATTATAAATAAAGTTTCAGAGACTGGATTCAATCTGAAGCTCCTCAGACATACTTTATAGTTGTGTGAAAACCCTTAGGTTGTTCCTGTGTCATAATATGCATATTCATAAGAAAAATAAAAAGCATCCTATTATACAAAAATTTTGGGATTTTTATTATTATTATTGTTTCTTTAAAGCAAAATTCAGTGAATTCATAAAAATGGATAGTATAAATAGAAGTAGTGGAGACAAGGATGGTTTTACATACAACTTTTTTAGTCATTATTCAAGTTATCTAAAATTAGAAACAGCAGCAAATTGAATATAGATTTTGTTCTTAACCTTATCCACTTCATTTCTGACTACAGTCAAAGCCTGAAATGTTCATCCTTCATTTAGAGCTTGTCTTGTCTTAACCTCAGCTGGCAGCTCAGCCCCACATTGCTACTCAAGCACTCAAGTCCTGGTGGGACATGGAAGTGAAGTGGAAGAGTAACAGTGAGAGAACTTGTGGATGGAGATAAAGACAGTTTGATAGGGAAAGTAAACGCCAAGTACACAGGTAAAGCAGAGCAGGGAATTCACTCACCAGGCAGGCCTTCAGCCCCCCACAGGAAAACAGAGAGCCATCAAACAATGAAACAATGAGAAATAAATGCCATCACTTTGGACATCCCTCCCTGTTATGGGACGACCCCAAAATGGTGAGAGCAACCCAGGTTTTTGTTAATAGATGCCTTAGGGTGGATTAAAATGAATGGCACTGAAGGAACAGTGTTTGTAAATATATATGTATGGAGGGCTTATTTTACAACAATTTGGTTGCAATGGAAAGTAGTAATGTAGCTTATTGGTTATTATTGTCTATAGCAATATAGCAATATGAAGCATAAAAATATTACCTAGGAAAATGTATAAGGAAAGAGTAGAAAGGAAATGAGTAGAAAGATATACAATCACCACCCATTGATCTTGACTGTGGCAGCTTAGCTTTCCCTTGGTCAAAGTGATGGTGCATCAGAACAGGGGTACAGCCCACAAAATACAAAACTCTGGCAAGTTAAAACTATGCTCAGGCTAAGTTGGGAACAGTCTGGTACCTACTCTAGGAGCAAGAAACTTTCAGTTCTCTGGTGCAAGGCCTCAGAAATGAGTCTGGAGGTGCTTTGGGGGTTTTTGACACTTTCTAAAACATGACAGCTGTCTCTTATATCCATGCAGCTGAGGCAGCTATGCCCCATCAGACCTACCCTGGAGAAGGGAGGAATTTTACAGCTGAGTTGTGTGAGAGAGGGCAGTTAGCATGATAAGAGGCACCATCTTGACTTGCAGGATTTGCCTCTCATCTGCCTCAAAGTGCCAGTTCACTCCCTCAGTCTTTATGCAGACTGGCCATCACACACCCAAAACGTCACCTACTCCCCTCTGGGAGGTATAAACCAGGCCTCGGCAAAGCACCCTGGTGCCTCCACAAATGGGTAAAAGGTTTGAGACATTAAACTTGGGAAACTCTTGTGCTTCTCCGTCTTCTCACTGTGGGTATTGTGAAGAGCAGAAGTGCTGTTTAAGCACAGCTCAGCAATGACTAAAACATCCCTGGGTGATCAATGCTGTTTTGGTCACAAATCCAAAACAGGGCTGCTATGAAGAAAATTAGCTCTCATCCCAGCCAAAACCAATAGACAACTTCACTACAAATGAAGTTTAATTAACATCAAGTCACACAAATTTAAATATTTTTATAAAAATATGGTGGCAGGTATATAAAAGACATTTTAAAGGTCCTGAAATGAAAGGTGAGCCTAGGAAATTAAAAATGGATTATGCATTGTTCTAAAATCAATCCATCAGTATAAAACTTTTTGAAGTTTTTCCCAGCTATGCCCACTGATAATAAAAAAATGCTGAATAGAAATGCATAACCTGAGTATTATGAAGAAAATATAAATTGTATTAAAAAAACCCAAACAATAAAAATAATGAAGAAAAGAAAACGTGCAAAATATATGAGAAGGCCAACTCCAGTCTGAACTGGACTACACTGACAAATTCATGTTGTTCTTTAGCTACTGAATGTTTCTTAATAAGGTACATTAAACTGAAGTCCAAAACTAGAGCTAATAAAAACTAAGTTGATAAGTCCATATTAAGGAGAGGGACACTGGGTGAAGAGCACAAACCAAACTACTTAAAAAAATAATTTTATGAAGTCAAACTAATTCATCCACACTCTTTTTCATATTATAATAGGTCATTGTCAAATGTGATATATTTTTAATCTTCTACAAGGTCAGCAGCCTGCCTCCTACTTATTGTAATTATTTCTTTGTGCTGCTTAACAATTTTCATCCAAATAATTCAGCATCCATGTGGGGCTTTTATTATAGGACTTTTGAATACGTTACTCTTCTCTGTTGTAATTAATCTTTTAATTGCCTGATCCTACTTCAGCAAAAAGAGGTAGTCAATTAATGCAGATACATGTCTAAATATACTGTCTGTTCCTGCTGATAGCATTCCTTTTGATATTTCATTTCATGAAAACAGACTTAGTGATTCCTTTTTAGTGTTTACATTGCCTTCATCAAAACACATGATTTTCAGCAGGAAAACCACTTTATTTGTTTTACCCAAACTTGATATTTTCTCTTATTTTGCTTCTGTGAAAGAAGTTGGTTTCTCATTCCATTTGTGGTTTTGTTTTTTCTCTAGTTCCCTGTACCCAACACACATTCGCCATGCATTCTTCAGGCAGTTCTGGGTACCTGAGGCATTAAAACCAAGGATTGCAGTGATTGCATTTTGTGACCTGTGATGCGGAGAACTTATTTTCTTAGGAGGGTGTATCTGAACCAGTAAAAAATATCATTACTGAACACCAAGTGGTAGTCTGGACGCAAATTCAATCTGGAAGCAACCTATTTGAACAACATAACAGCAGAAGATCATCATCAAAGGGTATGGTCTCCACTGAAATGCATAGTTACAGTGTATGTTTATAAAAAGAGTGACTAAAAGCTACCCATCAAATTTGAAATCAGCTTTCAGATCAGTAAAAATCTGCAGGAAGTGCTTGAAAATGAACTGGAAAAAAGCTCTAAGACCGAGTTCTCAAAACTATGTGACAAAGAAAGAGAAGTACTCAAATTGAAAAATGCAGTAGTTGAATCCAAATTTTTTGCAGTATTTTTGTTTATCAATTATGGGATTAAGGTATTAATTTTCGGTCACCAATTTGAAACGTGCTTGATGGTTTTTTTCTAGGTCAAATGGAAATAGGCATTCTCACCAAGTGAAATGGTAATAGTGTTTTTTAAAAAGAGAAGCAATGTAGAAAAAGAGGAGGCAAACCAGTTCATTAAAAGATTTCCACCATGATTCTTGAAAACTCTGGCAATCATTGAAACTAAGCAAAACAAGGATACATTGGAATCCTAGGTTTCTGTACAAGAAGAATAATTGTATAATTTCTGCAATTAATTTAATATTTTTAAGTCAGATTATAGAAGAAATGTGTTCTGACTTGTAAATGTTGCTGTTAAGAATGCAACAGACTCATTTTATCAAATGGAGAATTAAACAGAACCACAGAATCTGGAAAAATTCAAAATCTTATCATTCAGTCATACAATTCTGTCGGCTTTTATAGTATTCACTTTTTACTAAAAGAGTATTCATAAGAAAAAAAAGACTCATATAAAGAGCTTTTATGTCAACAGTATTGAGTGATTTCAGTAAAAAAGGCAAGCAAATAAAGAATTTTTGTCGTTTGTGGGAAAAAAGCCTTTCTGTTCAGCTCCGAAATCATCTTCTCTGATTACTATTCGTGAAGGTATAAGACTGGATATGAGACTTTTTGTGGCAGTCATTTCAAGCATTTCTTAGCTTTCTGGAGTGGAAACAAGTCTATAAGTCCCATCACCTTCACCTAGACGTGGCCAAGGCCAGTTTAAATTCATGCTAACATTTGCAGATAGTCAACTGGCATATTTGTCCAGCCACGCTCTCCAAATATACTTCAGATTCCACATTACCTGATTTTATACTGGAAACTCACTCAATGAACCACCAAGGAAGCCATATGTAATGCATGAGAAACACCTCTACTTTCCCTTCCCATATTTTAGATAGTCTAAATGTACAGACTACTGCAATATTGATGCAGCAAAGAAAAAAAAAAAAAAAAAGAAAGAAATATCAAGGTTTCATGACTTAAGGTATGCTTGGGTCGTGTGCCCATTTTGATCTAGGACAGTATTTTTAGGTATCATAAATAAATAAGACCTGCCAACCACTAAGTCTGACTTAGAGATTGTGACATATGGCTGTTATACATACACAGTGCCTTGGATTCTTACAAAACCTGACTAAGGTCAAGGAACCCTCTGCCTTCCCTCTTTCATTTATATTTTAAGATTCAGGAAGAAGATGAAGTACTCTAGACAGCTGAGTTACACAGTAGATGGATATGATTCAGATTATGATTTATCAAGGTCAAAAAGTGGTGCAACTCACCATATTTTGACACAATTGCCTTCACAGATACTTAAATTATTAGGACAGAGCATAAGACAGCTTAGTTTCACTTCAGAAATCCCTAATACTTGAAAATATATTCACATATTTTTTCCCACATCTCATGATCATAGCATTAGTAATGTAATTATCAATTCTCTAGGTAGCAAACAATTAATATATTCTGACATAATCAACATGCACATATTTGTATTGACATGGCTAAGAGCTCTTTTCAATTTCATTTTATTTCTTAACCAAAGAAAAAATTAGGTTCTGTATCAGTTTTCATTCTATCTGTGCTAAAACTGAAATTCTATACATGCAAAGAAAAAATAATGTAAAAAAGTACCATTGATAGATGCAAACTGAATTGTGAGGTATGTTCTTTGTTGTCTTATAGAATCTCAAACACAAAAATAATGAGATCATTGCTAGCCTGGGGCTTGGATCCTAAAGTTTATGCACCCACAGGGCTTTATGAACTTCTACAGTCTCATCAAAATCAATGGTAGTATTCATGAGATGAAAGTTATTAGCATGCTTAGGTCTTTTCAAAGTCAATGCTTTTATTATTTGGATTCAGGCTCAAAGTTTTTAGTGACCAACTGTGTCAGTAGCTCACTGAAAGAGTAACAGAAAAATTATGCCTGTCATGCTGCGTTCAAGAAAAGATGCTTTCTTTTCACCTTCCCTTCCTCTTCTGTGTGCTTTGAATATGTCAATAGCCTGATACAACAAATCAGCATGCCAGTGGTTTATGATTTTTTTTTAAGTATGCTTATATCAGCATTCAGCAAGGATAGATTTTTTTATTCCATTATTGTAACATTGGTTTATAGTTGTTGAGGTGCAAAAATGTCACAGATTTTATATGTAAATCATGTGAAAGCACAAAAATAATACAAATAGAAGATCTAGTGTGATGAAGACATCTAGGGTTCACATAACAGACAGACATACATTTAGGAACTTCAATTAAACAAGAGGTGGAAGACGTAAAACAGGGATCGTCTGTTAATGGGACCAACACTGACAATGCACAGAAATCACCTAACTCTGATCTTAGCAGATCAGCAACAGCCAGCAACAAGATGATGAAACTGCATAAAGCAAAATCAAAATATCTCACTGACCCCTTGTTAGAGAGTCAGCAGTAGCAGAGCCATTACGGAAGCACCAGTGAAATGGCAATGTCTATTTGTTGTGGTTTTGTTGGGGTTTTGTTTGTTTGTTTGTTTGTTTGGGTTTTTTTTTTAACTTCCTACAGAGGAAAATAGGCTGTTCCTCTTAAATATCTCTTCTGTGACATGAACTTGATAACCTAGTGCTCCTGTGCTCCTCAGCTAGGAGTTTGGGATGAGGTAGACAGAAGATAGGAAAGCCAGTCACTCCATGTTTTTGAGAACTTAGTCTAGATGAGACCTTAAAATGTGTCAAATCAATCAGGTTCCTCAAAGCACCATCTATCCTAGCCTTAAGCACTTCCACAGATGGGATATCTCCAGCTTCTGTGGGAAATCTGTTTCTGTGCCTCACCACCCTCACAGTGAATAACTTCCTCCCAATATCCCATCTAAACCTACAATCTTTTAGTTTAAAGACATTCCCCTTTCCCCTATCACTACATACCCTTGTTGAAAATATCTCTCCAGCTCTCTTGTATACCCCTTTAGGTATTGCAAGGCTGCTGTAAGGTCTCATTTCTCTTCTCCATGTAGAACAAACCCAACTTCCTATCTTCATAGGAGAGATGCTCCAGACGTGTGATCAATTCAGTGTCTCTCCTCTGTACTTTCTCCAACTCCATCTCCTCCTTACGCTGGGGGCCCCAGAGCTGGATAAAGTACTCCAGGTGGTCTCATGAGTTCTGAAAAGAGGGGGAGAATAACCCCCTTCAACCTGCTGCTGGATATATCTTGATCACAATTTTATTAAAATACCCATTAAAAATTTTGACATTTAATCCTTAGAGACAAAGATAAATGCAGCTATAAGAGTATTATTGCATTTTTTAAATTTACCTACCTTACTTGGATGAATTCCTTTTGCAGGTAAAAATCATGGGTATGTGTATTTCTATTCTCAACAAAACTGGGATAATATCACTACTAAATTTCTTAAATAGCAAACAAGAAATACCATAAAGTTCAATGAGCAAATCCTCCCTCTCAGAAAACCCCAGAGGAATACACACAAGAATAGTCTATGCAATGTACTTACTTATAGCAAAATTGGAGATTCTGAAGTTCCCAAAGGTGATATGAGGGTCATACATCTTAGAATACTATTACAATTTTTTTTACCTCAGTTCTTTAGGAAAGGTGAATACCAATATTAGTGTTGAAAGAGCAACTGAATGGAGTAAATCCAAAGCATTTCAAAATATGACATGAGATTATCATTTGCATATATAAAGATACAGAATAGCTTTAACTTACATTTTGATTCCTGCTGTATAAGCCTATTTTTCAGCTTGTATCACATCCTGGTTTTCAATAAAAACATTGTGTATCTAAGCTCCAAAACCTTCATTCTGATTAACTGAATCTTCACACACACCCTCTATTTACCTACTTTTTTCTTACATTTATTCTAAGCTATCTGTAACAACATTTTCAACCACAATAAGTCAACAAAATTTTCTTTTGAAGGCTTTCTTCTGCCCCCTTTTTTTAATATATATATATATATTTTGTTCCTTACAAACACGTTCAAAGCTGCACAGACTGCTCAGTTATCCTAGTAGCTGGACTGACTAGTTCAATATATACCTAGCAGAAGCCAGTAGAATTTTCCTCTTTATTTTCAGTTCATACAGGTTTGTCATGAAATGTGTCTTCATTTCCAGCATCTCTATTCAGAATACATCCTTAAGTATTCCTTCTGCCATTTGCTCAAATTCAAGTAACTGCTAATAATGTCTCTCTTGTATCTAAACCAAGTCATTCTCATGTCAAACAGATGGAGAAATATTCTCTTAACATTTGCTAAATTTCACTGCACCATGTATATGCACTTCAGCAATACAGGAAAAAAAATTTGCAAAATTTCCTTTCTTCAAACATGACTGGGTTAACTGTAGTTTATTCTTATTCTCAGAACATTAAAACACCACACAACTATGGAAAGGCTGCATCCAATTTCAGTCCTGAAAATGAAGGAATTGTGCATTGGTGCCTCAATGGTTTATTAAAAACATGTAATCACTGTCCTTATAGGAAATCCTTTATTTCCTATTTTCTCTCTGTCCTAGGGTGACTTTATGATGCTGAATTGTATCCCCATTTGTCTGTTTAGCCCATAAATAAGTTCTGCACCTTTAAAACCAGATCTGAGAGTGAAGGGAGGGGAAAGAGACGGTGCGCAGTTTGTGTGTGCGGAAACCTCATTTTCTGTCTCCCAAAATTTCTCTTGGTGCATGTTGTCTGCAGCACAGACAGCGAGAGAGAGTTCTCCTTTGCTTTTAGTTAGTTTTTTTTAGCTAGCTGAGGCAGAGATGTTCCCTGGAACTGATCAGCCTGCTCAGGACTAAAAACTCCGAAAAACACCAGGAGCTCGCACCTGGTGACGGTGTGAGGGTGCCGGATGACATTTTCCAGTGCCAGAGACTGAGCAAGCTGAGCTACACCTCACAACAAGGACTCTCTCTGAATTTGCGATCTCTTCGGAACAGCAAGAAGCTCCACTGTTTAATATTATTTATTTTCCCATGTTTGTGGATACTTTGCTTCTTAAATAAACAGTTTTTTCCACTTTTCTCAAAAGAGTTTTACCTTGCAAACTGACTGGGACAATGGCTGCTTGAATTTACTTTCTAGAAAAGACTGCTTCAGAAGTTTCCTCCCAAAATTTGCCGTAAACCAAGACACTCTCTCAAAAGTGTTCCAAGCACCTCTCCATGAGTTCTAGACACAAGAAACCTGGTGAGTATATTATTTCCACAGCCACTTCTTCACACTTAGGAGACCAACAACCGTGTTTTGTGTGATTTCCCCTAACAGCACTAACTATTGTTCCATGCCAAAAGGAAATACATAAATTGCAAGGGAGTTGTCTTCGAGAAAAGCTGAAGATCTTCATTCTCTTAGACATGAACAACTAATTGTAGATCATTTGAAGGTTGTATTTTTCTTTGGAAGGCAATACTTAGCTCAACTGTCTTCAGGACTGTATTACTGAGCTACTTTTCCATAAACTACTAAGATCATAAAGTTACTTAGTTTCATTGAGACCTCATGCCCTTGTTTTCTCCTGAAGTCAGGTATGGCAGAGGATATCAACTAACATAGTACAGTAACCAAGATTCTGACATTACTTGCCACAGTTTTCACAGCTGTCAAGGTAAAAAGGATGTGTTTCCCACTGACTTGGCCAAATCCAAGCGCTCAAAACAATGCAGAGTAGCAATAAAATGTGAGAGTAAAATTCATGCTCCAACTTCTAGACATACTTTGATCAAGTGCATGCACTTATACCTCCATATCATGGCTAGTTGAAGCAGCTATTGTGACCTACTACTGACTGAAATAAAGGAAGAGATCTATAAATAAAGCTGTAGAAATCTACTTCTGATTTTGACAACTCCTTCTTTGAAACACTCCTTTGTTTTTCTCTGGGAGAGACATCTTTTTGGCTCTGAAAGGAAAAAAGTAAATAAAATTATCAGTTGTGGTCAAATTATTCCTTCTTCAGAAGTTCATAGGCCATGTGTTCACAAGTCTTCCAAATGTTATGAAGGAGAAAACTCAATTCAAAGAATAGTAGAAATACTGTGTGACTTCCCTGAAGAGATTGCAGCTAATCATGCACAAAATAATCACAATTCAATATTCACTGTGAAACAGAGTTGGTCAGTTCCAAGAATAAGAGATTTGGCAGTGCCTTATATCACTAAAGCTGAGCAATAAATAAAACAATAGGCTCATCTAAACTGATGCTGTTGATAAATGTATGGGTAGATGTTGATATTTTTAGGAAAAAATTGTTCACTGCAGGAAGAGGAAACACTAAATCAACAGTTTAGAAAAAAACATATAATAACCATGATTAAGAAGAGAATTAGCATATACAGATACACTTGGCTTTGCATGGGTGGTGATAATATCCTGCTTTCAATGGCTCATGTCACACTGGAATTATTTGGTTTTAAGAATATTATTCTAATTTGTTTCATAATTAACTGATGTGCATTTGATCAATCTAAGGTTTTTGGTGTGGTACCTTCCCAAAAGTCTGTTCAGAAAAAAAAATTGGGTTTGGGAAAGTTACTGAATGACCTATAATTAAAACAAAACTACTTGCTTTAGTAGATTGTAGAGCAGGAAACCTTTCTTTAATGAAGTATCAAGGCCTCTGGCTATATACAGATGACACTGAACATGAATCAGTTTAAGTCTTGAAACAAAAAAGAGTATCCTTATTAAACATTAACACTAAATAACTGTAGAAGAAATGTGTTATAACCAATCAAAAAATTTCTTGTATAGCACTTGACGGCCAAGTGAAATTTAGCAGACCTGTGGTGAGAAAACATTGTATTCATTTGGGTTGGAACTTTTTACAGTTACCTGACAGGGACAAGATAAAAATGTAACACATTAAACTTTTGGAAATTGTTACTGTGCATAAACTGAAAGGTTTTTTCTTATGAGTACCTAAAAGCCTAGGTAACATTTGCCTAATGACAAACCCAATAGGATCTCAGCAAGACTGAGAGGCTGTATTTAGAGAAAAGAGGCAAAAAACTGCTTGCATGTAATACTCATAATTCCTAATCTAAAACTGAAAACAAAACAAATGAGCAAATTCTTTGAACTGATTTCAGGCTTGTCCTGTGTTTTGCCTATATGCAACAAAAGCATGTCAAAAATCTATCAAATCTCAGCCAAAGTAAATTGCAGCCAAAGTAAAAGGGCCTTAAGGAACCACTACAATATCAGGTGAATATATTCTTCAGAAATATAAGGCAGATAACCTCATGGGAAACTTATCAAGCTGTGATAGGAACAGGCATTCCCAAAAGAACACCATTTGTTAAAACGGACTCAGTAGTCTTGAAAATTCAAGCATGTCAAGCTGGGCACACAGCGCAATACAAAATAACTTGGTCCAATTCCCTGTACATGACTACAAAAGTGAGTCTAGAAGGGTGGTTGTTTTTTTTTTTTTTTTTTTTCAGATTTCTGAGGAGGAAAAGAAAAAAAAAAGCTATATAAAATTCATTAGAACTGCAAAATACTGTATTCAAGCAAGAACCATCAGCTGCATGATTATAGGATAAGGAACAATATCCTAAGATGCAGCTGTTCAGGAAAGAGAGGGCATGCATGATAGCAAGACATAAGATCAATTGAAGTCACTATTGCCCCAGTGTTGTAACCAAGATAGATGCAAAACTGGGAAAATAAACAGTTCTGTATCTTAATAAATCCTCAGGTATAATACTTGGAATACTTTTGAAATTTAATTTTGAGTAAGATAAACCTGTTTAAAAAGCATCAATAAAATCATGTTTCCCAGAACCGCCACTGAAGAATATAGTGAATGAAGTAGCCTCCTGCAGTGCAGACTGTGGCAGACATGCAGCAGATAACATATTCACATTCAGATATGTGCATGGCTGCTGAAGAGAGAAAAGGGAGAATACACATTCAAAGTGCACTATGGCAGATCACAAAGACCTGCATGTACTGGTGCCCAAAACCTTTTTATCGAAGTACTTCTAGAAGTTGATGAACCATCGTTCAAATTGATTTTCACATCAGGTAACAGCAGAGTTGTGTTGAATGGTCTTGGAAGATAGAAGTGGCTTGCTGACTGAATGGCATAGTCCACCTGAGTGTCTCCATAACCATGTTGTAAAAACTCTACCTGTAATAACTGGTAGGCCCAAAGTAATTCTAGCTGCGCACCAACTAGGATGTTTACTCACCTACTTAAAATTTCAGTAGGTCTGGGCATTAGTTCATCTTCTGAAAGTTTTAAAACATTTGTGAGATATAGGAGAACTAACATGCCAAATTTAAAGTGTACCTTTACTGTTGGGGTTCAAGGCATGTGGAAAACCCCTCCAAGTGCCCTGGGGGGTCTGAGACTCTGGCTGGAACCCCAGGAAAGCACTGTCTTTGACCTTAGTCCATGGAAAAACTTCCAACACTCACAGATGAATTGAAAACAACAAAGATTTAAAATGGATAGTAGTTTAGTTTGTCACAGGGTGAAAATTTGTAGTTTTGGGTTTCTAGTATGGAAGTAGATCAGAGCAAGATGGAGAATTTTGGGCAGTGTCTCATGTTCCTCTTTTCTTCTACTCCATCTTCTGCTGTGACGGTGACACAGAGACATTGGTAGAATGGATTTGATGTAGAAATTGCATGTCTAGAATAGGTAGTAGTTACTAGTACAAAGTTGTAAATATAGTACGCTTTAAGAGTTGATTGGGTCAGAAACCTTTAAAAATGACCTTGGACCCTCTGTCCATGTTCCTGTAGCTACATTTCTTTAGTGCACTGAGTCTGCTGTAAGACCTTGAGATAAGAAATAGAATAAACACTTTTGAAGACCGAAGCTACAGGTTCTGCTCATCTTTTGAACCCTGGTACAGGACTTTGAGAGGAGAAAATCCCTAGTTAGCAGATTGACAGGGTGGAAATTCCATCACTTTACCATCCTTGTTACTTTGATGGTCATCCTCAGGAAAATGACAAATTGCAAATCAAAATTAAAAGAATCATGTCCGTGAAGCCACAAGATGTATTTACCTGGAATTTCTGTCTTTTAGATTTAATCCTGAAAATAAAATAATGGATATGAGAGAATACAGCAGCAGTGTAGAGAAAAGATCACTCATCAACAATATTGATACTGAGAAAAATGATAAAAGAACTGTATCATCTTCAAGGAAAGATAACCAAAGTTATTTGAACAGAACATTGGAAAATGTATTAAATATATGGAATGAGCCCCAGGGTTTTTTGAGACTTATCTAAATAGAAGTCTGCCTAGTCATTTAAGGATAGACATGACAGTGTAGCTCTTTCCTTTTCTTTTTCTAAGAGGGGAATAGTATTTCTAAAGGTCAAAAATGTACTATAATTTTAGTCTCCATGCAGAAAGGAAAGGTAACCACTCTTCTAGAAGTCCCCATATACAGCAGCATTTTTTTCCTTCTCAGTAGTTTACTATGTGCTTTATCTCATTAACAGAAGAGACATGGACTATAGTAAAGATCAGTAAATGTGAGGTTGTTGAGAGGTGAGCAAAGTAGTGTAGCCCAGTAGCCCACAAGGGATGGCAATGACACTGCCAGTAAGAGCCCACAAGCCTTTTGGCAGGCTCATGGCCCTCAGGTGGTGTCAAGACTCACTTGGACTCATCTTGGCCTGTCTGTAGCCAAATCTTTGCTTTTCTGTCTGTAACAGCAATCACCAAATCACACTGCTTGATTAATTTACCCTTCTATGCCTCTAGCTTTTTCTTGGCTTTATCAATTGTGTGGTGGCTATTGTTGCATGTACAACTAACTACAGTAACAGATGTTGAGGCAGCCCTGGTGGGCCATGGACTGGGCTCCAACATGATTCCCCAGCATGATTTTTTCCCAGAACATTTGCACAATTAATCCTTTCACCATCAGGCAGGTGATAAATCACACAGTTGCACCAAAACCTGTCCCTGAGCCCAGGCTGCAAAAGCCATGGAAAATGGAGAGAAGTTGTGTTAGGGTGTGACAATACCTTAATTAAACTGTGTAGAATGAAATCTTTAATTATGACCCTAGAATCTAATGCAAGATAGATAAGCAGAAGATTCAACGACTGCTAACAGCTATCAATGGTCCTTCACTGCTCATTAAAGGAATGTAATCATGGAAGTTGGCAAAAACAGTTTTCAGGGTAACAAACCTCCCAAAAGTACTCAGCATCTATGTAAGACACTCACTTTGCTCCTGGTAAAGAAGTCTGGATGCTGATGGCTCACCTCTAATGATCATCTTTACACAGTTATAGGGAGAAAGAGAAGTACACCAGGTTCTGCCTCAAGGTTCATATTACTATATTGTCGGAGGTTGGGATTTTTTCCTTTTTTCTTTTTTCCTTCTCTTTCTCTCAGGGAATTTTATTCTATTTGTTGCCTAAGAGATGGGAAGAACCAATACTTTAGAGACAAAAGTGGCCAAGGTGAGGGGGTGGGTGTCTCTGGCTGCACTATTTTGGTTGGTGAGTTTTCTCTTGGGAAGGACAGAGGTACCATGAGATTTTGGCTGGGGGAGTCAGAGGGCTGGGCTCAGTTCCTCTCTCTCTGTCCCTCTCAGGAGTGGGGGAGGAGATGGTGCTATTGCTGCTGTGAGGAGAATTCTCTCCCACTGCGGAGTTCAGCCCTTTTTCTGCCTCTCCTACTGTGAGTGAGGCTTTGCTTGTAACAGTGGCTGTTGAACTGGAACCCTATTGATCGCCTGATCTCACTGGAAAGGACCCTCACCATCTACTCAGGTGCCCCAGGGGGGAGCCTGGGACCTCGACCCCTGAATCCCTCCCAGGGAGCATTTCCCAGCTGTGCATGGGAGCGTGACTGCTGCTGCACAGCCCTGCTGTTTTCTGCAGCTGCTTCAGGGTTTTTACTACACTTATCTTTCCTACACTTAGGAACCCGATATCCCTTGTGGCTCCTACTATGGCTGGGGAGCTTCTGCTACATTTTGTTTGCCACCCCGGGGTCTGCTCCCCTATGCCATTCCAGGTGCTTCTCCAAGGTTCCTGCTACACCTTGTTCCATCTCACCATACGGAGAGGCACCAGGACCAGCTGCCCCTGGGGGTTTGTAACAGAAGCCACTTTTCCATCTCTTCTGCTGGTGTGCCCGCCACTGTCCATGTGAGAGAGAGGCCGAACTCGCCCCTTGCAGCCATGGAGGAATCACTGCACCCACCCTGCCTGGCCAGGAGCCACCAGCATCCCTGTTGGCTGTGACCAGAACTGCACCCACGGGGAAAGGGCTCACAGCCAAGAGGGCTGTTTTTACTGGGTTCCTGGATTTGTTTGCTGTAGCTGCCTTTGCTGTTTGTTTGCCATGTTATGCATATATAGATACTAGTAAAGGACTGCTGTTTCTTTTCCCATAGTCTTTGCCTGAAGGCCCCTTAATTTCAAAGTTATAATAATGTGGAGGGAAGAGGGTCGCATTTTCCATTCCAAGGGAGGTTCGTGCCTTCCTTGGCAGGCACCTTTCAAACTAAGACATATATACAGGTTTTTTTTCTGAGAAATGTATAAGATCCAAACTGTACAACATGTAGATATATTGTTTACAGTAGACAAGAAATCCACTAGTAGCTTCCTATTCTAATTTTCACTAAGTATTTTTCCCATTTCAGCCACAGTTTACTACATGAATAATCTTCCCTCTTTGGTACTTACAATAATTACTTCTGAGGGAAAATAACAGAAAGAGGTTGTAAAAAAGCAAGTTGAAAACAAAACAATACTTAATCACATCTATTCTTCAAAAAAACTTCAGGGACAGGAGCTTCAGAGTTAGACTGAAGTGACATATTCTAAGCCTTCTTGGGCCTGTGATGACATTCAGCAACTGAGAAATACTAACATTTTGCTTACAATTCTCCATTGTGCCTCACAGTTTTGGTAGGTAGGTGAGGTACTTAGATAAAGAACTGAGTTTTAACTAAAGTAGTCATGATTCCAAATGAAATTCAACAGTACAGACGTGAAATCCATTGATAATCTTGCCTTGAACAGCTACCTGAACAGTTTGTTCCTGTGTATCTTTCAAACTTAAATAATAAAAACTCTACACAAGGTGCCTGAAGTTTTTCTTCTGCGAGATATGCAAAGATACATAAATTAATAATTCTTTCCCTTTTTTTCTTGACTTACATAGACTAACCAATTCTTTCTCATTGAAACGTGAAAATATTGGAAGTAGAACATCTCTCAGCTGTTACAATAGAGAATAACTAATCAGAACTTAATATGTTTTTAGCAAAGAGATTAAAAAATGTAAATATTTGTTCAGTAAATCACTGCACTTGACATAATGGGACATTCAAGACATTACAGCGAAGATAACTGTGCAAAAGCTGTTATTTTTAAATGTTTTGTCTAGTCTGCACTTCCCCTCCCAAAAAAGTGACCGTTTTCTTTTTTCAGCACTGTCACAAAATGTTGTAAAGTAACTCGAGACAAAATTCTTACAGATCTCACGTTTAAGAGTTTCTTCACTGAAATGTAGTATTTCTGTCTTAGTTACCATTGCATACACAAATGTTCTCAATAGTAAAACAAATTATTTCCTGAGAGCTATGTTTGATATAATGCAAATCAGAAATTGAGTACATTATCAGAAGCACATGATCAAAAGAAAATTTTTATTTCAGTAAATTATTTACTTGATATAAGACATGACTGGTTCTCTCTGTTCATGTAACTGACGACAAGTTCTTTACTTTCATCACCATTCTTGAAGCTTAAGGCTTTAAAAAAAGCTCTGTTCACACAATTTTTCCTGAAAAAGCAGGTAAAAACATTTTATGTAAACTAAGGTTTGTATAAAGTAAGTAGAGAAATGAAGAATAAATTCATTTGATGTAAAAATTATAAGGAGCTTGTGTAGACTAATACAGTAGCTGCTTCTTGAAGAAAACCATATTTTTACCCTACAAAGACATTTTAGTTTGTTTTTAGTACATCTTACTGCTACTAAATCTAAAAATGTCAGGTTTTAAATATATTAAATATTCAATACATTCCTCTTAGGTGAACATCCCCCCCTAAAACTCTGTTTCTTTTTCCATTATTGAGACTAAAATTCTTTACAAATTACACAGTTTATCAAATAGTCAAAGCCTTTCCTAATTTTAATTCTTCAAAGTTCTTCCTTTTAAGAATAATGTTGTTTGTAATCTACATCAACTAAGCCTCTGGTGTGTGACATTTTTCCAAGAAAGGGAATGGGAACAGAATCTTGCAGATTGGAAGGGACCGCCAGAAGTCCTGTTGTCCAGGGCATTACTAAAAGTTAGACGAGCAGGAGCAGGTGGCTCAGGGCCATGTTCAGTTGAATTTTAAAGATTTCATGACCTCCTGAGGTACTTGTTTCAGTGTTTGAACATCCTCACGGAAAAAAAAAAAAAAAATCCGTATATCAAGGAGGTATAAACTTCTTTTGAAACCTGTTTTTTTTGTTATCTCATCCTTCTTCTGTGAACATCCAGAGAAAGTCTGATCTTGTATTCAGCATGGCCTCTCAACAGACAGTTGTGGTCAGACTAAAAATTTCCTCCCCACTTTCAGTTCTTTAAATTAGAGAAGTCCATTTATCTCAGTCTCTAATTTCATGCTATAGCCCACTACCATGTTTGTGGCTCTCTTCTTGACCCACCACAGAACATCACTGTATTCTTTGCACTAAGAAGTCCAAAATCAAACATAACACACCAGAAGGGGTGTCACAGGTGGGAGAGATGTTGAACTCCTCATGGCTGTCCTTTTCAAACTGTTCTCTGAGCAGGACTCAAGAAAGTGTGGGGCCAGAGCCTGCCTGTGCAGAGTGGTGTCAGAACTGCAGGCTTCAGAATTATTCAAACATCAGTCATTCAGCATGGAAGGTTGCCAGGACAAGATGTCAATGTATGAGACACTGTTGTAATTAACTTCCATGAGGAGCATCAGGTGAAAGATATCTATTCGGTGCTTGTGCATTCAGTAAACCTGGGCACTGCCCACTTCTACCTTCTTTCATTCCTGTTTCAAAATTCTTCTTCACCAAAATCTCACCACATAAATTGTATATTCATTCAAACATTAACTATCACTTCAGTCTAAGTTTCAAAAATTCACTGTTTAGCACTGAGTTTAAATAAGTTAAAAATTTTATCCTCCATGCATGGAGTATCTAAAAGGACCTGATCAGAGGGTATTAGACTCCTACACTGCCTCTCACTTGAATTTGTGGGTATCTGCCAAGTGCAGTGCTGTACAACTCTAATGGTAAATTATTCACATGAGGAGCAGTATGTATATCATAAAGCTGGAATAGGTCACAGACTGTTGCCCATACCTTTTCCTGCTTCTCATATTGACTTTCATGAGCTTTAGCTAACAATTTCATTGCAGAGGTGGGTACTTGGGATCTGGTTTTGTAAACTTCTATTAGAGGGCAGCAAGAGTGAGATTGCACTTCAAGGAATGACAAGGCAGGAGCCAACTATGACAGCACAGGCAATGCTCTCATTACCAGGGCATTATCTTGCAGCCGCTGAGCAGGATAAGCAATGTCAGATAGCAATAGCAATGGGTTCCAATGACGCTCCTATGATCTTCAACCAAAAGCAAGGTCAACAAGTCAGGGCTGAGGTCAATCCATGAAAGTTGATCCTCTCTGACTGCTCAGGGAGGGCTTGAGACAGGATCAGATCCTGGCACAACCACAGCGTAATTCAGGCCATGTCTGATTACCCTGACCTGAACTGAGATGGAGCCTTTTAATGGATTACTTTTTTTTAAAAAAGTGACCAGTAATCCATACACTTAAAGTCTGATCTTTATCCCTAAGCAGAAATCAAATGAATGTAGGGATAGGTTTTGCATGTTGTGAATATTTATGAGAACATTTTTATTTGTACTGATGTTTTCTGGTTCTGGTAAAAAATTGTTCTTACTACTTTTATTTTCATTTGATGTCTTTTAACAGATCTGTCTATGTTTGTAAACATGTTATGTAAATCCATACTATGCCACAAGCTAAGTCCACCACAGAAGATAAAGACCATTGCCCAACATGGTGAATTAGATGCTGGAAAGTAGTGCGGTGGAAAGGGACCTGGTGGTCCTGCTCAACAGAAAGCTGAATCTGAGTCAGCAGTGCCCTGGCAGCCAGGAGGGCCAAGCCTGTCCTGGGGGGCATCGGGCACAGCATGGCCAGCCGGGCAAGGGAGGGGATTGTCCTGCTCTGCTCTGAGCTGGGGCAGCCTCACCTCCAGTGCTGGGGGCAGGTTTGGGGGCCATAATGTAAGAAAGGCATTAAACTGTTAGGGAGTGTTCAATGAGGGCAACAAGGATGGTGAAGGGTGTAGAGGGGAAGCTGTATGAGAAGCAGCTGAGGTCACTGGGTCTGTTCAGCCTGGAGAACAGGAGGCTGAGGGGGGACCTCATGGCAGTCAACCATTTTCTTATGAGGGGAAGAGGAGGGGGAGACTCTCTCTCTGTTGTTGATCAGTGAAAGGACCCAAGAGAACGGCCTGAAGGTGTATCAGGGAAGGTTTAGGTTAGATATTAAGACATTCTTCACCCAGAGGGGGCTTTGGCATTGGAACAGGCTGCCCATGGAAGTGGTCACAGCATCAAGCCTGACAGAGCTAAAGGAGCATTTAGACAATGCTCTCAGGCATATGATGTTTCACTTGGGTTGCCCTGTGATGGTTCAGAAGGTGGACTCAACGATCCTTGTGGATCCCTTGCAAGTCAGCATATTCTGATTCTGTAATAAAGCTGTCCATCTGCCAAACAGGACATTTCTTGTCATAGTAAGGCGCATTATATATGACCTTATTATCCTTGGCATTCTCACAACCTGAGTCCACCAACAAATTAAACCGTAACACAGATTTTAAGTATAACTAGTGACAGAATATTGAATTCATATCTAAGAAGACTTGAAATCAGCTAATAGCAGTAAGAGCATCTCTGCGAAGGGTAGTAAATGGAGCCTCTCCTTGAGGCTTCAGTTCTATAAAACATTTTTATGAAGACAGGTCTTCAGTATTGAACAAAGCCCCACTAAAACAGATGAGGCTCAGCCCTCCAATCCATGCACTGTTTTTCTCTTGCCAGAGGGAACAAAAGCAGACTCACACAAGATTGAGAAATTGCTCACTGCTAGAGTTAGTAAATGCAAATGATATCACTGGTCCCTTTTTATTTATAGGTCGTAAATTCATTCCATATCTCTTTTTAACATTTTTTTTTTGTTTTGTTTTTTTCTTTTCTTTTGTTGAGGAAAAGTGGATGAAGAGGAAAATATTTTCTTGTTAGCAGCCACAAGTCAAACTCAGCTTGAAAAACTATTCCTGCTGCTTTACTAAAGGGAATAAATTTTCAGCTCACAGGGAATGAATAACAACAGACAATACAACATCTTATTAGGGAGCAAGCCATACAAGGCAAGAAATGAAAGTAAAACACACAGCACCTACAAAAGTTTTGGTTTAGTAATAAACTTAGAACAAGTTGGAGCTTTGTAACTGAGACAACACACCAAAAAAATCATGACAGAGCTTGTGGAACTGGGTTCCTCATTTATAACTAAAAAACAAACTTTAAAAAAATGTACATATCCAGTCTTATCAGACAAAAAAATCAGGGAATTGAAATTCACCCTGCTGTGACCTCATATGCTACGTCCTGTCTTTTATCCTCACAGACTTCCTCAATATTCTCCTTTCTTTTCATAACCTGACAATGTTAAGATCCTACTCTTCAGAGCAAACTCTCTCCCACAACTGGTTACATTGTGGGCTGTTGATCACATCTTCCAGCTGGCTCTGCACAAAGCACATGAGAAGTTAAAGCAGTCTGTCCTCATCAACTCACCCAACAATACAGCATTCTTTGTCCACACCTGTGAGCAAAACTTAAATATTAGGCCAGAATATTATGGAGAAGGAAAAGAGGGAGAAATCTCTGCCACAGACTTTTAGCAGAATATAATATTGTATGCTATAAGGCATATTGTTTCTGCTCTCTAACAACAGGTTAAAAGAAATATTTTGGTTGGCTTTTTTTTTAGCTAAAAATAACTTTATAATTTGAAGTTACTTTTAATAGGAAACACAGGCTAAGTCTACAGCTAATAAAATTGTCTTTTCAGTTTTTCCCTCAAATAAGCAATTTTTAATATTAGATTATATTATTCTGTACTATCTCCAAAGAAAAACAGGAAAAAATAGTGTCCCTAAGCATTAGGCAGTCTAAGCAGGCCTGATCATTCTTTAAGGGCATATTTCATAGAAACAGAGTAACCCTGTTTTTCAGTAGTGACAGTAATTTCTACTCCAAGTAGAACTTATTTTATCTAAGGAATTAGTTTCACAGACTAGTCATAAAAAGGATTTTTTTTTTAAATAGATTTTGTAGTTACAATAATTGAGCAGTAACAGTAGCAATTAACATTTATTTGTGACCATACAAAACAATGAGTGAATTAAACAGCAACAACAACAACAAAACCAAAAAAGAAAAAAAAAGGCAAAAAACCCCAACCCAAACCAAACCAAAACAAAACACCCAGGAAGCTGCTGTCTCCTTGATGTATTTAACAGCCATTACAGATACAGGTTCAAATCAGGAAATTTTGCATATTTTTGTATCTATCCCTTTCTCTCAGAAATTTTATAAATATAAATATAGGATATATATATGTCTTATTTCAAAAGAACTATTGAATAACATTTTTTTTAACTAATAAGTAATTCTATAAGGTAATGGAATGCAGTAGAAAAAAGCCCATGAAAATTCAAGTAGGAACATGGTGGGTGCAATATTGGTTAACAGAACTGCTACCTTGGACTTCCAGAGGGCAGACTGTTTAGGAGTCAATGTCCTTTGAGAGGCATTCCTGAAGAGCAAAGGAGTCCAGAAAAGCTGAATATTCTTCAGGGAGGAAATCTTTAAGTCATAGGAGAAGGTATTGTACTTGTGCTGAAAAACAAGTTGGCGGGGAAGAAAACCATCCTGGCTCTACAGAGAGTTTTGGCTGGAATGCAGCAATGAAAGAGAGTTTGCCACCTTTGGAAGAAGGGGCAAGCAAAGACTACAAGGGAAAGAGGATTTTATGAAAGGATCCTTCTGACTTGTCTTGCATAGTTCACTTTAGGGGATTACTTGTGCCTCTTCTTATTTTGCCCTCTGATTTCCACTAGCCACTTCTAAGATAGCCAGTCTTGGTAATCACTTATACTTTTCTCAAATTCTAATCCCTAAAAAAGATCATTCCATTCCTTTCATGAACTAAAACATAATAAAGAACATATAAGAAAATATTAAGTTAGAATATATGATACAAGTTTAGATGAAATTAATCTAGTGAGAATTTGTCTTATCACTTACAAGCTGGCGCCAGTATACACTGCAACACACACATGTGTAAATAAAGTTTTCATGATATTATAAATATCCTGACTGTGCTACTAAGATTAACAGGGAACACATAAAAGAAAAACTAAACCCCAATTAGATGTTACTGAACATAATCACTTTAAACCAACTTTTTAAATATATGACTATTTCATTATTAAAATACAGTTGGAACAGAACTTAAATTTTCACTCTCACAAAATATGACTGAAATGTTCTACACAGAAATTGCAATATATCTGTTTGGCCTAATTTTGATTCAGACAAGAATGTAACATTTTCTCCCACCACCCATTGTAAGACATAGTGTCAGACTGCACAGTGTAAGACATAGCATCAGACTGCAAGACATAGTGTCAGGAGAGTAAAAGAAGTAGATGACTGATGGTTTGCTAAATTTTTCTGTATTTCACACTATCCTGCATACTCGCTGCTCAAGAACATGCTCAAGGACACAACCACTTAATCTCCTTTTAAGCACTGAAATGATACATATTGTCAATAGTCTAAATAATATCTCAAATGTCTATTGTGAATAGTCTAAAAAATTGCTAAGAAGAATTTCTTCTCTCAGGACTAAGGAACCTGCCAAAGAAGGAATAATTACTGTGAATAAAATGAGGGAATGGGTAGATTGATGGAAAAGTCTTAGGCTACATCAGAACACATCACTAGGAAAAAGAAAATAGTTCTGGGAGCTGGGCTGGACTGGCTGTAAAAAGAACCTGGGTATTAAAACATGCAGAAAGCAAAGGAAATATCTGTTTGATGAGACCAGAATAAGGAGGATAAAAACTATATCAATAAACAATTACATGAGAAGTTTAAAGGAAAGTCTGCATGGAATGGGGGAGAAAGGAAATATGTCAGACATGCTCAAACTAGCCTATTTGAGTATAAAGCCAGACAAGAAGTTAGAGGAAGCAAAACGAGATATCCAAAGTCTGAAAATTACTGACGCAAGGAGGATCCACGTGATGGAGTTTTCAGGTAAGACAGAGGGCAGGACATGAGGCGGAAGAGCAAACTGGAAATAAAGTGCTTTTTAAAGACTTTATTATAAATGAAAAAATTAGAATTCTAGCCTTAGTTCATTAGTTTTTAAATGCAAGCTATATTGATAACCACACATACAGACCCATGTGTCACATTTTAAACCCAGCTAGCAAACAAGCACGCATCACACAGCTGCTCACTCACTTCCCCTCCACTGGTTCAATGAGGAAGGGAAGTGGAGGAGAAAAAGTGGAAAAACTCATGGATTGGGGTAGTTTAATAGGGAAAACAAAAGTCATGCACACAAATAAAGTAAAACAAGGGATTCGTTCTCTACTTCCCACTGGCAGGCAGGTATTCAGCCATCACCCAAGGACTCCATCACAGGTAACAGTTATTTGAGAAGACAAATGTCACTGTGCCAAATGATTCCCTATTGCTCTTTCTTCCCTCAGGTTTATATGCGAGTATGATTCCATATGGTATGGAATATTCTTTTGATCCTTTGGAGTCAGATGTCCTAGCTGTGTCCTCTCCTGTCTTTCTGTGCACACCCAGCCTCTACACTGGGAGAAGTATAAAAGGCTGTGGCTCTCTGTAAGCCCTGCTCAGCAGTAACAAAAACATCTCTGTATTATCCATGCTGTTGGCAGCACAAATCAAAAACATAGTCTAATATAAGCTTCCATGAAGAATATAAATCTACCCCAAAACTAACAGGCTTTGTCTTGATTTATTGTGAAAAGGCATACCTGAAAGTAAAATCATTCACCTTGGCTTTCAGGTTTTTAGACTAATTTAGTCTTTTAATTTTTGCTTCTGTTTCTATGTATATTGTCTAACCATTTCCCAACTTTCTTTCTGATTTACTGTCACAGTTAGTTTGGAGGTAAGTGAATAAGTCCATCTGTGCCATTTTCCCCTTCCAACTGCTCCTGATAGCTCTCAATCTTCTCATTAAACTAGGTGCTTAGTCAGCTCTTCACTGTCTTCAGATGACTCTTCTTTGCATTCATTCTCTTCACCCATTAAGGTGTAAAACATGGCACAAATACAGCTGATGTACAAACTGCTGATAGAGGCAGCTGCCTTCCTGAACATCTTAAATGTGAATATATGGCTGAACATTACTAGATTGCTACCAATGTGGCTGGAGATAAAAATGACTATAGCTTATTTAGCCTATATTTAAATTTTTGTCCTGGAGAATGAACAGAAGCTACATCTCTATTTCTCCTAGTTACAATAAAATAAGTTGCAGCTGCTTCTTCTTTTACAGCCAAAGAAACTATTATGATAATAGTATATTCCACATAACAGAGGAAATGTTCAACTAGTAATGCTTTTTGCAACTTCTAATTGAGTTAGAATATATTGTTTATAAAAACACTAATGACAGTTTAAAGAACATGTGAGCTTATTAATGTCCATTCAAGTTTTAATTAGCATCTATGGATGCCTGCTCTGTGTGAACTAGAACTTTGATCCATGCTGTAAAAATAGTCTTCCTAACTGAGAAGTTGAATAGGACCATGCAGAGACTATCTGTTAAAAAGATCTTTACAACTGGAACAGTGGGGCTTCTTTGCCTTTTATCAATGTTTAATCTCAGAAATCTATTAGGAGGCTAGCTGGGTAAAATATAATGCTTGTTATACACTGTGAAAACAGGTTCATGATCTAGTGATTTTTCTCAGCTTTAAAATTTATTTCCTCAGACAATAACTCAATGTATCATGAAGAGCACCCTATACTGTCCAATTTAATTCTCACAGTCATTAGTGTACTGTAGATCAAGGGGATGATTCAAAAAGAAAATATCTTGAACGCTCACAGGCACTCAGCTGGGGACAAACCTTCCCTGAATGGAAAGGACGATTTTGCAAGTTTCTTTGGAGAAATGATAGCATACTAGGCATACAGAATAGAGGTGATGACTTCATACAGGCCTGAGCTGGTGCACTCAGAGAAGGCTAACGGCCTTGACAGGATGAAGATTTCTCAGATATAACTCATTCCATAGAGTTTGTTTGAGGATTTTATTGGGACTACTATTTTCAGCAATACCTTTAGAGAGCTATTTTTTCCCCATTCTAATGGTAATTTATAATTAACCTTCAGTGCTCAAAAACTACATGTTTGTATAATAAAAAAAGGGACATCAGAATATGTGACTCTGTGACTGTAACCTGCTGCCAAAAACAAAACCAACCCAAACCCAAAAAACAACTAAAAAACCCCCAAAACCTAAAAGCCAAGAACCAAACCAAAAAAAACAACAAACCAATGACAACCTCCCCTGCAAATAAAAAAAACCCCAAACAAACAAACAACACAACCAACCAACCAACCAAAAATCTCCACACCACTGAAAACCCAAAGACCAAACCCAATATTTTTTAGTGGCTAGCTCCTTGAAAATTTTACACAGTAGTATTAAAATAAAGGCATCTTTCTTAAATTATGTTTTTTTAGAGAGATAGAATAGAAATCACATTCTCATCCAAAATAGCCATATGGAATTAACTTTAAAGCTACTATATTTCTATGGAGTCTTGAGAAATAGAATGCTGAAAATTTTGAGAAGGATATCATCATGTGACATCAGTGGAGCACATGAAAAAACACGACATAATAGGATAAAAGGTCAAACCACATATGGGATATCTTTAGTCTTACCATTTAATGCCCTGTGTAAAACCACTCAAAAGGTGTAGCAGTGAAAATGGGATAAGACTATGCCTGGAAAAAAAAGTAAGAATTGAAAATATATGCTCCTATCTTGTTTGAAAAATCAAATGTTTGAAAAAATCAGAGGAGCTACTTTGGCTTCACAGTAGCTAACCATAGACACACAGCTTTTTCTCCTGTGTAACATTTTGATTCATACCCATGAAAAATAAAGAAGGGATTTAGCTCTAAATAGTTTCATTGATTAGTAAATATGGATTCTTTTGCCATTTTATGAGGGTTTGAGTCACCATTTTTTTATCTCCTATGAGAAAAGAAGAAATTGTATACTGCATTTTAATAGCTGGTGTACTGCTTTGCAGAACCATTTTTATTTGAACTGCTGTATATTTATTTGAAAGGATTTTATTCTCAGAACTGATCATTATCTGTTCAGTTTGGTTTTGAGGTCAATCAGTTTGCACTCTAGCTACACTGGTCTTTCCCCTGGATACCATTTAGTACAAGCTCCCGCCAGTTCCAATCCAAGAAAAGATTTTAATGTCTCCTAGGACAGGCTTTGCACTCAACTTTTTAAACAAGTCACATTAATGCAGAGAACTGTAGTAAGGTGAAAAGTAAATATTTATGACCGAAATTCTACAAATTTTTCTTCCCAAAAATTTTGAGAAAAGTACATAAAAACATAAAAGATAGAAGCAATACACTTTTCCAGTCCTGTAGAAGAGAATAACATGGAGTGAAATGGAATGGAACAGAATGGAGTGGAATGGAATAGAATAGTTTCATTTGGAAGGGATCTAAAATGATCATAGTCCAATTGCCTGAACATTTCAGGCTGACCAAAAGCTAGAGCGTGTTATAAAGGGCATTATCCAAATGCTGGGTCAATGCTGACAGGCTTGGACCATTGACTGCCTCTCTGGTGTGGGACCACCCTCTTAGTAAAAAAATGCTTTCTAAGGTTCTGTCAAAAACTTGCCTGGTGCACCTTTGAGCCATTTCCACATGTGCTGTCACTGGATATGAGGAAGAGATCAGCACATCCATCTCCACATCCCATCCTCAGTAAGATATAGAGAGCAATAAGGTCACACCTCAGCCTCCTCCAAACTGAGTGAATCCAAGGTCCTTAACTGCTCCCTACAGGACATTTCTTCCAGCCCTTTCACCATCCCTGAATTATCAATACTGTTCCCAGCACAAATCCAAAACATAGCCCCATACCAGCCACTCTAAGAAAATAAACTCTATTGCAGTCAAAACCAGAATAAAACTTCATTAAATACATTTGCGTTTTGGCCTTGCCTGACCCATTTCTAAGAATTTACTTCCTTTCCTTCAATGTTTTAGAAAATCAAAATCAGTGTAAGCAAAAATAGAACAAAACAAAAAGAAGCCTGATGACTAACATTTAATTTTCTCCAGTTTTCACCGTGGCGTTTAAATGCCTCCTCAATCTGGATTTACTTTTTCCTTTTAGCCCCATCATAAAAATAAAATAAAGGAAAAAAAATCAGAAAACATAAAACCCAGAAACAAAGCAAAATGGAAATAAAAATATTCCATAAAAAAAGGAACCATCTGTTACACACGCACAGTTCACTCTGATCATTAGACCATGCCTTGCTTCCCAAGACATGAATGACCCTATCAAGCATTTGCATCCTCCATGGAGCTATAAGAAAATAAGAATTCTACGCCTCAGAAAGATCTTATAAAAAGCACAATCACAGATTAAACAAGCAAACAAGGAAAAAACTTATTTTCCCAATCTACTGCCCATTGGTAGAAGAGATCTTGGTTTTGGTGTTGGTTTCCTTTTTTCTTCCCCTTGACTAATACATAGATATATAACTGACATATACATACCAGGTTCTGCTCCACTGAATGATGTCTGTATCAAAAGAGATACACAAGCAAATAAAATGATTTTATACATGGGGGCAGGCAGACTTCAAATTCAGTTTTCAACAGAAAATACCAATTTCAACAGAAGCAATACATTCTGTTGCTAAAAATATGTGGGGATTTTTTTGTCTTTGAAAAATTACTGCCTCTATTGTGACTAAAATTTAATGTTAAATTTCTACAGCTACTAAGGAATATACTGTTATCTAAATGTTGTATTAGAGTGAAGTTTTTTTCAAATTCTGATGCTCTTGGATTTCACACTAGCCAGAAGGCAATTTCAGTGCAGAGGAGCAGATCACACAATGTGATTCTACTTCTAAATCTAATATCACCAGGTAATAAAAGCCCACGCCATACAGTTTCTTTAAAAGATTCTAAACTGAAAGGTACCAAGTCTTCTCATATGGCAAAACGATCCATTGAATGTCGTTTGTATGACTGTATTTGATCCAGTGTCAAGCTAGTAAAATTGATAAAATTCTCTCTTATTTCCAAAGACCAGTCTATTTCACAGAAATAGTCTAGGTTTCCCTAATGGAAGCTTTTATGTGAAAATGAACATTTTTAATGCAACCCCTAAATTTTAAATTATGGGTACCAGCTCTGACAAAAAAAAAAAAAAAAAACAAAAAAAAAAACACTTCCCTGTGGCCTCAGCAGGCAATCATTACCATATTTAACTTTGAAGTCCTTCTGACGTTTAGTATCAGTGTAAAAAGTGTCAGTGTTAACCAAGACACTTACAAGTAGACCACATTACTAAAATATAAAGTAGTCGGAGAACAGTAAAATAATTATAGCTTGCTCTGTAAGAGAATGTGACACGTTTCATACATCTGTTATTTCTCAAAGTGATAATGTGGACTAGGACCTTGTTATATATGTTCTTTCTTCCATGCCTCCCTTTATGTCACTCAGTGCAATGGCAAAGCAGATGATGAAGATGAACTTGCTCTGCTTACTGGCCTATAGGATCTCTGCCCCCTACCCCTACCCTGCTCCTTCCTACCCTATCCTTCATTCTTCAGCTATTAAATAGGTATTATTTTTCCATGTATACTGTTACTTTTAGACCGATTAAAAGATACTATTTTTAGTATAGCCAGGAGAATTGCTTTACTAGGAAGTGGTAATAACTTTTAGATCAGTAAAGTGACAGTGCTGTATTATCCAGGAAAAACAAGGCAGGCAGAATGACTGGCCAAAATTAAAGATTTATGTCTTACAGCAGTTATCAATAAGCAGTAAAACAAAGATCCTGTTAGAATATATGATGCCTCCATGGTTTATTCTAGAAAAAAAAAAAAACAAACTAACAATGTGTGTACAAAAGCATACTGAAGCTAGAGGGAAGTCATTAAAGAACACCTATTTACTTCAAATTTGAGCTTTGTACTCAGAACTGGTATGGCTTTCTTAATACACAACATATTTAAAGCTTTCATTATTATTTATTCATATTATCGGGTGATCCCTCAAAATCTTCTTAGGATTCACAAAAGGCTGCTTGTTAAACAAGAAGCAATAACCTACTGATCTCTAAAGTGAGAGAGGATGCACAGACTGTCACTAAACACATCAAAAAGAAGCTAAGTCCACGAGCTAATTAAATGTCTACAGATAAACAAAGGTAGACTCAAATATGTTTCAGAAGAATGTCTCTATGTAATGCATTAATTACTTCAATGCGTTTGTTACCTGAATAAATATAACATTCCTCAGACTCTATTTATCTTCTGTCTGAATAATGAAATTGCATGTGACAAACTCTGTTAATTATCCTTGCTCCTTACTAACCCTGTGAATATCCCCAGGAAAGTATCTGAGGTTTTCATTCAATGCCAGAGTGCCACAAAAAGACGGTTGTTATTATAGCCGGTTTTGGATTGCTGTCAGAAATAATTTGACAAATCAAAGCATTAATCCTGCTTATTGCTTTTCACACTCAGGCACCACATTTCACCTCTGGATGAAGATTTGATCCATAGTTTTTAAAAATCCAGCAATTCAAATTTATTGAATGTGCAGTCATAAAGGTTTTCTATCTGACTGTTCTTTTAGAAGAAACTTTTTCTAACAGAGAAACTCTGGAACACAAAGTTGCTATTGCATCAAAGGCTTTGGGTCATGACTCTGTCTGCTAGCAAAATGATTTTTTAAATTGTATTTTTCCTCAGAAAAGATAACACTTACATGTACTTAAAGGAGTCCAAAAGCTAGGCCTTCAAAGAAAATATAGTGCATCTTTGGAGCAGTGATATTGCTACAAAAATATTCAGATTTAATATTACAATACTTCAAGAAGAGTTACTGTGATTTAGTTTCAGCACACTTCCTATATTTTTTCAGAGAAATGGGCACTTCAAAAATGAAGGGAAAATCTCATACATTCAGGTAGTTCTTTTTTGTTGGTTGGTGGTATTTGTTTGTTGTTGTTGTTGTTTGTTTGCTTTTTTGTTTGTTTTCTTTCTTCATCATTCACTGACCATTTCCTTAAGCCCACTTATTCCCATTTGTGAAAACTCCAAAATAGCACCTTGGCCATTCTAAGAGAAAAATTCAGAATTGTCAATTCTCCATTCCATGGCATAAATTCATAAACCTGATATTTATTAGGAGTACAAATATTTTCAGTAATACTGAATACAGCTTCACTACATGGTATTGAATGTAAACAGAAGGCATGGAATGACTAAAAATGTAGCCTATATTCAGAGATGAACAATACTAGCAAAATATTTATAGGTTCCAAGAGACAACCGTAATTGACAAAAATTGATCTTTAAAGCTGAGAACAGCAGAATAGAAGAGTAACCCAGTAGTAAGCAGGTCATGAAAGCCAAGACAGTGTTGCCAGGTTTGGAAATCACTGCAATTTAATGACATTCCAGCAGAACTTCAATAGATCTAGGGAAGTCTGTTCTGGTGAGGTGTAACAGCAGAAGAAACAGAAACTGTATGCATATTCTGCAGCACTTAGACAATACATTCATTCCCAAGAAGCTTCTCCGAATATTATTCTGACTGAAATGTAGTTCTTCATCCCACAATACTGTGGGTTTCATTTAGTTCATTCTTAACTGTTGATATGTTGGTTCCTTGTGGGCTTGATACTTCTGAGCCTGAGAGAATTTTAGCTTGCTAAGTATTGCTAGCTCCTTTCCCAAGGGAAAGCTGTCAACAGTTTCTTTTTTCAAAACATCTCTCTCTGTTTCTCTAAACAGGTTAAGTAAACAGTGTTCCCTTTCCCATAACAGCTGTCCCCAGGTGTTGTTTCCTATTACTTAACCAGCGGAGAGAAAGGTCAGTCTGATGGACCAATTATATACCTATAACTGTTGGAATTGTAAATAAAACCTTCTTTCTCTTCTGACAACCATATGAAGTCAATATATTTTGTGTCCTACCATGACAGTCCCTTAGTGGACATTTTGAAAGGTTGATTGACAAAGCAATCACTAATTGCTTTGTACATATTACAGCAGAAAAAGAAGGCTGGGTAGGACATTTTTTTTTTTTTTAAATTTCAATCCTCTTCCTGCATTTTTTTCCATGTTCTGTTAGTATACCGGTGTGTATTTTGGTGAATAAACTTAATCAGATGCCAATACAGCATTTCTTAGGTCACAGATCCTACTTCTTTTCACCTACATTAATAGTGCTATCCAAAATTACTCCAGTTTACTGTTTTATAGTAAATATTGTACTATTTTCCCATTTGTCTCTATTGTGTTGAAATGTCTCTGTTGTCTTTTTAGGCTGAGAATTGTTCATACGGTTGTATTGAGAAAATGAGAGAGTCAACAGACATCCACACATCTATAATCATGATGTGCCAATGAGACAGAGAAGGCATGCAATGAGAGTGACTCAGTTAGTTCAGCAAAATAGACTTTACTTAAAAAGCATATGGTAACAGATTTTAGTCAAATAAATTAGGAAAGTGCTCATAAAGTACCTGAAAATACCTGGAACTAGAATGAATTTATGGTTATTTCATCACTGGAAGAGCATGAAAAGTATCATAATTTGCACAGGAATGTTTTTCAGTGAATGATACAATTACTGAATCAACACACAAGAAAGAAAATAAAAGCTAAAATGTTTAGCATGTCATATCAAAGCATGCAAAGAGAAATTCTTATCCCTCTGCCTGGATAGTTAAAATAAATTGCCTTAAATAAAATTCATTTGTATTGAGAAAGTATGTCAAAATGGGGTATCATAAATTATATTGACTACAAAGTTCAAACTTTCACCCCATCAAGACTTCTAAAAAATTCTTACTGCTGATACAGCTGGGATGAAATCTCTCCTACATACAGCAGCACAGGAGGGACAGAAAAAGAACCCAAATGCAATTTTGTTGAAATACATGAGAAATCCTTCCTTATTCACTTTGATAAGACCATGATTAAGAACAGCATTCTGTCAGACCCAAAGGGGAAAAAATATCTGTAATACTGCTGTGAAAAAGTATACTGCCACTGTTTCCCCATTAAATATGTTGCAAGCATAACTCTTCCTCTGTGATATGAAGTTGAAAATTAACTTTCCAGTCAGGGTTACTAAATCAGAGTAGATTTGTAGCAAGTATAGAATGTCCAAAAACTTAATTAGTCCACACACTATTAATTGAAAATACTGAAGGAAATGGGTTTCCAGTGACAGAACTCTAAATTTCCAAAATCTCTGCAGTTCTACTGTATCGACAAGTTCTGCAGAGTTCTGCAATGTCCCTAGTTCAAAAAAAGTTCAGGATAGAGAGTTAGTTAATGGGAATTTTGGAAGATTTGTCACTGCTTTGTACATATTACAGCAGAAAATGAAGACACATGGAAAATAAGGAAGTGATTGGGGATAGTCAACATGGAAAAGTCATACCTGACAAATTTGGTGGCTTTCTATGATGGGAAAAGAGAAATTAACCTCATTTATCTGGTCTCATGCAAAGCATTTGATGCTGTCCTGCTTGCCATCCTTACCCCTAAAATGAAGACACATGGATTTGACAGATGGAACACACAGTAGACAAGAAATTGGATGCATGGTCACCCTCAAAGATTTGCATTCAATAGCCTGATATCCAAATAGAGACCAAAAATAAGTGGTGATCCTTGGGCATGGATATTAGGATCAACACCGTTTAACATCTTTGTCAGTGACATGTACACTGGGATTGAGTATATTGTCAGTAAATTTGCTGATGACACCAAGCTGTGTGGGGCAGTCCACATGGTAGAAGGAAGGGATGCAAAATCCAGTGGGACCTTGACAGGCTTGACAGGTTGGCCTGAGAAAATCTCAAAAAGTTCAACAAGGCCAAGTGCAAGACCATGGTCCTGGGTCAGAGCAAGTCCAGCACAAATACAGGCTGGGCAGAAAGAGGATCAGAAGAAGCCCTGAGAAGAAGGAATTCGGGGTGTTCGTGGGTGAGAAGCTCAACACGACATAGCCATGTGCACTTGCATTCCAGAGAGCCAACTGCAGCCTGGGCTGCATCAGATACAGTGTGACCAGCAGGGCAAGGGATGGAATTGCCCCTCTACTCTGTAGTTATGAGACCCCACTTGGAGTGCTGCATTCAGCTCTGGGGCCCCAGCATAGGAGGGACATGGACCTGTTTGACTGAGTCCAGAAGAGCGTGACAAAAATGATCAACAGGCTGAAGCAGCTCTCCTTTGAAGATAGGATGAGAGAGTTGGTGTTATTTAGCCTGGAGAATAGAAGGTTCTTGGGAAACCTTACATTACCTTCCAGTAACTGAAGAGAGGTTACAACACGGAGAGAAACTTTTCAAAGGCACGTAGTGATAGGACAAAGGGGAATGTTTCAGACTGAAAGAGGGTAGATTCACATTTAGATACCAGGAAGAAATTTTTCATTGTGAGGATGGTGAAGCACTGGAAGAAACTGTCCAGAGAAGCTGTGGATGCCCCATCCATGGAAACATTCAAGAACAAGTTAGATGGAGCTTTAAACAACCAGGTCTAGTGGAAAGAGTCCCTGCCCATAGCAGGGGTGCTAAAACCAGACAATCTTTAAAGTCACTTTCAACCCAAACCATTTAATGATTATATGACAGAGGACCTTCTTCAGGAGGAAGTGCAAAAAATATGACAAACATCTGCTGTTTAAGCATAAGAAGATCACTAACAATTATGTGAGGTCCTTTAGCAAAAATGGATAACCTATCAAGAAAATGATTCAGAGAATGCTGGAAATACGTTTAAAAAAGGTAAATTGGGAAATTGCTTTACTTGTTTGCAGCACAACAATTCATTAGAAGAATGCTTATTTTTCTGAAGCAGCTACCAGTTTGCTGGTAATGATTCCCAGGTGAGTGAGAAACAGACTGATTTCTACATTAAGAGAAAGGAGTTAAAAGTGATGCCATGGTGAAATGGTTTCTACACAAGTACAGTATTCACATGGGATAATAAAGCACTGTGTGATCAAAATACAGCTGAATGCCTTTAACTTGTTTAAGTCATAATTAATCTGTATTAGGATAACTTATGTTCTTTTTGAATATCACTCTTCCTGCATTACATTTCAAACTGTTGGAAGCAATGAAACCAAGTTTGTTCAGATGACAGATAATTACACATAACTGAAAATGAAACAAGAAATTTTAATAGTGTTTCAGAAATATGCCCCTTCCCCATGTCAAATCTTCCTCAGCATGCTGTAAATTTTAAGTTTCTAAGTCTCAAAGTTCTTATACAAATATCCAGAGAGGTCATTAATATTTTTCTGTCTTCTTACAGGCAAAATGCAAACCTTAATTATATATCATAAAATCATAGAATCATAGAATCACAGAATCATAGAACCATAAATTCATAGAATGGCCTCTGGTGGAAGGGACCTTCAAAATTGTCTAGTTTCAACCGCTCTGCCATAGACAGAAAGCCTTCCACTAGATCGTGTTTACTCAGAGCCCTACCCAGCCTGGTTTTGAATGACTCCAGGGATAAGGAGTCCACAACCTCTCTGGGCAATCTATTTCAGTGCATCACCACCCTTATAGGAAAAAATGAATTCATAATATCTAGTCTCAACCTATGTTCCTTTATCTTAAAGTCATTGCTCCCTGTTCTATGACTACATGCCCTTGTGAAAAAATCCCTCTCTACATTTCTCGTAGTCCCCTTCAGGTACAGGAAGGCTGCTATAAAGTCACTCTGAACCCTTCTCTTTTCCTGAACAGCCCCAATGCTTTCAGCTTGTCTTTATAGGAGAGGTGCTGAGTCCTAGGATCAACTTAGTGGCCTTCCTTCCCCTAGATTCATTCCAACAGGTCCAAGTCTTTCTTNATCACCACCCTTATAGGAAAAAATGAATTCATAATATCTAGTCTCAACCTATGTTCCTTTATCTTAAAGTCATTGCTCCCTGTTCTATGACTACATGCCCTTGTGAAAAAATCCCTCTCTACATTTCTCGTAGTCCCCTTCAGGTACAGGAAGGCTGCTATAAAGTCACTCTGAACCCTTCTCTTTTCCTGAACAGCCCCAATGCTTTCAGCTTGTCTTTATAGGAGAGGTGCTGAGTCCTAGGATCAACTTAGTGGCCTTCCTTCCCCTAGATTCATTCCAACAGGTCCAAGTCTTTCTTGACCCTACTTGATAATTTCATTTAAGCTCATACTTGTTATTGATCTTCCAATATCTGCTTAAATTACTCTCAAGATCAAAGAGATGCAAGTGCCTTTAGATAAACATAACAAACTTTAACAGTACAGACATAGGTGGTATATCAGACATCTGAATTAGGTTCTGAGAAAGGAGGCAAAGATGTCATGTGATGCTCAAAACAATTAAGGCATTTAAAAGGCCAGATTACAAATACAAGTGTGAGAATTATTTTCAATTCCCGGTTCTTTATAGGGTGTTTATATTTACTCTAGAATCATATGATACATGGACCCAGATAAAAGTATCATAATTCATTCACTGGGAGCTTATAAAAAGGCATTCACCGCAGCATAATCACTGACTAGCAGTTGAGCATCATTTCCCAGGTGCACTATTCAAATGCACTACTATGTGTTTGGGAGTATTTTCAGAGCATTGTTGCATTCCTTCCAAAGAGAAAACTGTTTTAGAATTCTAGCTATGTATCACCAACATGTATTTAGCTCATTTTGAAAAAGCATGACCTCTAAAGAATGAAGCTATTCATCCTTATTATTACAATCTATTATGTTCCATCAGGTCAACACATGGGTATTTTATTTTGATACCATGAATATGAACTAGGATTCATATTACTCTGAGATGTTTTCAGCACCGTATATTAAATTTTATCAATTTAGCAATGGCTACGCTTCTGGAAATAAAGTATATTGTTTGTTTCATGTAAAGCTTAAGGCTTCAAGTCAGCAATGTTGTAAGAGCTAGGGCACCAATTCAATGGCAACAAATGAGAAACTCTCACTTGGGAATATGTAGGGACAAGCAAAGTTCAATTAAACTATAAAAGGGGAGTAATTATATTTAAAATGACAGTTTGAAACAGAAAAAGACATTCCTTAATAAAAAAATCAAATTATTATTTACATTTTTTTGGCAAATATACATTTTGGCTCCCCGAGACTTTTAACACAAGAACGTCAAAAAGAATGTCATTATTTTTATGACTGTTTATTTCACAGAGCTGAACTGTAGCTCTAAGGAATGCTTAGCACTTGGGCAGTTTGGGCCACCTTCGATTATGATTATGAACCTCTTACCTTAGTTTGCAATTTCTTCCCTTGCTGCAAGGCTGGGAAACATACATATGCTGCCTAAAAGATCTTCAACTTTGTAGAAATTATGGAAATACTTTTGCAAATGAATTGAAATAATACACACAAGCAATTCACTTTCAGCATTTTCAGTGCCTTCATTGAACTGAAGAATCTCCTAGAAATCTAAAATTATCCCAGTGAAAGTAGTTTGCCTTCTTCCACTAATTCTACACGTTAATTTAATTTTCAGTAGTATTAATCTGTTTACTGGTTTTGTAAGGCTAGCTGCTTTGTGAGGTTTCTCATCTGGTTTATATTTAACATGGAAGCACACAGGTGTTTAGCTTCTACTTCAGGTATTACACAGCTTGAATGCAGACAGGAAAAGCACAGTTGGAGCCAGCAAGAGCAGCCAAGTAGTTCCAATTCAAGCAAATTACTCAAGATGAAACAGCCCTGAGGTGATAATGTTTTGAATTCTTTATGGGGCTCTCAAATGCGACAGATGCCTGCAGGCCTACAAATTAGAAAACCTGTATCTGCTTCTAGGAAAATCACAATTTGTGCCTCCTTGTAGTCTAATTTCAAGAAAAAAAATAATACATATGAACTATAGCTACTCAGACAGAAAGTTGTAAGTCTTTGAAAAGACCAAATTATGGGCTGAAGTGACCATGGCGTTTCTTAAATCTTCTCTGCTCCATAATTACCTTTAAGTTGGCAATTCTCTTTTTCTTGTCATTCTATATATTGAATTAAGTGAAACAGGTAACATTCCAAACCCACTTTCCTTGAATTTCAGCTAGGCTTAAATATGACTAATGTGAACACCTGGTGTATGCAAGGTTTTGCCTTATAGGAGACAGGCATGAAAGTATATTAAAATGATTCTACTTTAGCATTTTTAAGACTGTGTGAGGCATAATATCCCATTGTAACTTCTGAAAGTTTGTTAGACCAAGTACAAGGAATTCTTATTCCTCCTAACTGTAAGACTAAATCGCCAAATTTGTGCCTGTAAAGACAGAGATAGATGACACTTAAACTTTGTGTTTGAATGCTGCTGGAAAAAGTGTCTGTGACTGTGCCCCAGCCACACCAGCCAAAATGCCTCCTACTGTCCCAACCATCAACCTCCTTGAGGCTTCACCTGGACATTCCTATCCCAAAGGATTTTATGTCTAAGGATGTAGAGGATTTTAATCTAAGATCTTCCATACCTCTTTTATTTTTATGAGAAAAAGTTCTTTAACACATTCTTCTTAACTTTGTTTTTGGTGGATGAATGTAACAGGCAGCTCAGGAATAGTAGAATTTTTCCACCTGTTGACACAGTTTATTTTAGATAGCTTCATATAAATGTAGAACAAAACCCTCATGATACCATATCATTACAATAGAGTTCTTCTACAGTAAGCCAAGTCATAACACACTTAGTGGTGTTTTACACCCATTTGTTTTGTTTGCAAGCAAATCGGAGCAATGAGTATGCCTTCCTTTGCTCAAAAGTCAAAAAACAGACTAGAAGAAATTTTGTCTGAAAAATTGAGGAAAAGTGCTTTAACTATCTCATATAAGCTAATATTAATTGTTGAGTATTTTTTTTATGAAAGGGCAAGTTTTTTTTTCTAAGCAAACATAACATGGAAATAATCCTGGGCATAAATGTCTCAAAACTTCTATATGTACAGAAAGAATGCCATTTCAAAAATTCAAATTCAAAATTGCCATTTCAAAAGCTGAAATATTAGTATGAATTAAAAATCTTAAAAAAGAAGAAAGAAAGGGATCGATGGGATACACACTCTTTGGAACTAATACAATAATTCTAAAGTAATTAGAAAGTCTCCTCTATTGAATAGCAAAGCATGGTAAGCGACCTTGGCACTCTATTAGTGGTGAGCATATAATCAGGTCCAATAAAACTGGAAAAAGCTTTATTAAGGATTCCAAATATTAAATATTGAAATAGACTGTAATGTCATTTACAGGGATATACCAAAAAGAGTGCTTCTTCTGCTACAGACATTTTAATCATAATTTAATATTTATTTACTAAATTTAAAATTTCCAAAGAATCTTTCCAGTCTTTCTTCAAAATGGTGGAAAATACCTAGTTCAATTTCTCTTGATGTTTTAAAACACTTTAGTGAGACTTTTCTGTTCTGACCATATGGCATAAGTACAAACACTTCCAAATTCATTTTACAGCTGAATTCACAATAAGTTAAATAGATGGGTACAAGATTAGTCATCTTTTTTTTTTTTTTTTT
>WBMY01008423.1:61484-84926 GCA_013397315.1 Donacobius atricapilla
TTCCAAACTAAGTGCAATGCTAGACATTTATTTGTCTTTCATTCATTTTACATCTGTAAAATAGCTGTGGCTTCTCAGAAAACAGGGTTTTTTGTGAAAGCATTTTATGGCTTGTCTTAATTAAGAAGTTGCTGCAACTACAAAAAACAGTTACAAAACTGCCAAACACAAAAGAGAGCATGTGGTGAAGGCCATGGTGAGATAGGCTGTCCCACGGAGGCTAACGGTGGAGCAAGTATCCAACTGCAGCCCCTGGAGGACCCCATGTTGGAGCAGGTGGATGCATGAAGGAAATCATGGAAAGTCCATGATGGAGCAGATTCCTGACAGGACCTGCAGCCTGGTGGGTCTCATAGGGTCACAAGCTTGCTGTCAGGACTTGTGACCCTGTGAGGAACCCACACTAGATCAGTATGTGAAGAGCTGCAACCAGTGGGAAGGACCTCCATTAGGGAAGCTAAGGTAGAAATATCTCCCACAAAAGGTACCTCATGCTGGAGCATGGGAGGAGTATGAAGAAGAGGGAGTAGACAAGACAGCATGTAATGAACTGACCGCAACCTCAATATCCCATGCACATGTGCCACTTGGGAAATAATGGTAGAGAAGCCAGGAGTGAAGTTGAGCCCAGGAAAAAGGGCAGGATGGGAGGATTGGTTTAAGATTTGATTTTAGTCTTTATTACTTTGTTTTGATTTGCTTGATAATAAACTAAATTAGTTTCCTTAAGTTTGTTTGGCCTATGACAGTAATTGCTGGGTGACCTCTCCTTGTCCTTATCACAACCTCTGAATTTTCGTTATATTTTCTCTCCCCTGTGGAATTTAGAAGGGGAGTGAGTAGCTTTGGTGGGCACATGACATCCAACCAGGGTCAAACCATGACACTCCTTAGAAGATTCTGTAGGAGAATGGTAGCTTAATTAGATCCCATAACAATTTGCAGTGTTTGAGAAGTCTAAATTATTACTGTAGGTTGGTGAACAGTTAATCTTGTTTCTCCGCATGAAAAATCTTTTAAAAGAGATAATTTACCTCCATAGGATAACATGTAGCCATTCAAGGTGTTCCTTAAAGTGTGTTTGTAAATAATTGATAAATATTTGTGTAGCATCCTGTTTCTATCCATCCTACAGTTTACAGATAGAGAATATACCAATGTATTGAAAAATAATCAGTATGCAGTCCCTTGAAGGTTTTTTCAGAGATCGGTGCAAAGAAGCAACACCAAGCAGGGCACAAGGACAAATTTACAAGGAATCTGAGAACAAATCTTAATTTCTTGTCAAATATATTTATCTTTCCACTTTTTTTTTTTTTTGTAGTTTTGTTTGGTTTTTTGCTTTTGTTTTTTAAGAATGTAGAGACAGTTTATTGTCTCGTAGTTTTTTAGTCAGCTGTTTGATTGTTCAATTTAGCACTGCAGCACTTCATAATAGCCCTCCAGCAGACATAGCTGAATGCAGATGCCAATGTCAACAAATCTAGCTGAACCAGTAGAGAAAAAGAGTAACTTCCAGACCAAAGTGATCCCTGTCTGAAAGACTGTAAACAACAAGCTAGCCTCAAGACCCAAAGAAAAGTAAAAAGAAGGAAATCAAAGGCAAATGAGGTCCAAAATACTGTATTGTACCCAGTATGATACCTTTCCAATATGTTTGTCCACTAGGAAATGCTGCTTATTCTACTGTGAGAAGTAGGGGACATAAAACTTGTACAGTATCTTCTTATCTCCCAGCTGCCATGATAGCTCACTAAGATCACAAAAAACCTGAAAGTTGTCATAATTTACATTTAAGGGATCAGCCTAAAGATAATCTCTGCAACTTATTTATTCAGATCCTTCTTAAAGGCATTATACATATTACCTGATAATCCTCTGTAGCAAAGGTGATAGCTTCTCTGCTACAGCCTTCTTGATGCTGGAACTGAAATATGTGGGTAACAAGATGCCCAGTAATTTAGCAGTGAAATATCTTGCTACCTTCCATTCAAAATGCAGATATTTTCTAAAAATATTGAAACAATTCTTTTTCTATATGCATACCAGACAGTCAACAAAAGCCATGACATTGCTACATTCAAACATTTCCTCATGTTGAAGGTTTCAATGCATCTGAAGAAGTAGACATCAGATTTTAATATTCCACAACACTGAAGATTTTTTAAAAACTAAGAGTTACTGGCATGACTAAAAGCAAAAAAAACAATTGTTTCCCCACACCTATTTCCCCAGTACATTATGCATAATTTCTTAATTTAAAGCACAAAAATAGAAGAAAGAATAATCCTGTAATTGCAAGAAAATTACTGGTTTAATCTAGCAGGTTTTATTGTTTGTTTAAACTTCATTGTATTCCATTTGCACCCTCCCACATTTCATCTCAGAGAGGACAGAGACCCTGTTCAAGCCTCAGAAACACAGATATGAATTGTAATAATTTTTTGTATATCGGTGATGCACAGCTTTGTATTCCATTTGGGTAAGCCAGTCTGTCACTTGTTTTCATATATTCATATCCAGTTAGCATTTCTACTTGTATACTGTGACCATAAACTGTGACAGAAGGAAATACATGTATTGGAAAGAAAGGCAAGGAAAGGCAAAAGGCAAGGCAAGGCAAGGCAAGGCAAGGCGAAAGGCAAGGCGAAAGGCAAGGCGAGGCGAGGCGAGGCGAGGCGGGGGAAAGGAAAGGAGAGGAAAGGAAAGGATAGGAAAGGNAAAGGAAAGGAAAGGAAAGGAAAGGAAAGGAAAGGAAAGGAAAGGAAAGGAAAGGAAAGGAAAGGAAAGGAAAGGAAAGGAAAGGAAAGGAAAGGAAAGGAAAGGAAAGGAAAGGAAAGGAATCACCTGATGGTGAGAAAACCTCTATATATTACTGCAGCTTTAATCACAACAGATGATCTCTGGAAGCATTTTCTAAACTCTTTCATTCTGTGAGCTATGATTTCGTACTTATGTTTTAGAATATTTCAAAAGTGACTCACATTTTTCAAAGACTTAACAAGAATGCTGGGAAAGGAAAGGAAATTGAAAATGTAAAGATAATATTCAGGTTTATTTATGGGCAAATGATATGAATTAGTCACAAGTGCATGTTTTAGTCCTTACCATTAAATTTGCCACAATTTTTTTTTCCCCCAGAGTTTCTCAGATCTCATAGTGAGTGCACCACAGAAATATCTAACACCCAAGAAGAAAGAAAAATATTTCTCTTTCTTTCATCTACTCACTGAGTGAGTACTTTATGAGATGGAGACAAAAGGGCAAAACCTAAATCTGTGGTGATGGAAAGGAGAAAAAAGTTCAGTATGGACATAATGCCCTGAAATAATATTCCCAATAATATTTCCTCAGCAGGTGATATGCCTTACACACACATGATAAAAGAAAATATTTCATCTTTAGTATTCTTCCCATTCACTTTCTCCTTTGCCAGTAAGCTCTTGCTTTTTGTCTGTTTGCTGCTGGGTTTTGACAGTGAATTAATCACCAGCTGTGATGAAGTCATCTGCAGTCTGTGGTGCAGACTCAGACGGCCTAATTTCCACCTGGGGATTTTTCCAGCAGTCTTCTACTGGCTTAGTGCTTCTAAAAGTCTGGAGGAAGTCAATAGAAGGGCACTGCAGCTGGAGTGGAATCTGGACCTCAGTGCACTTCTGCTCAGAGATTTGATTTCTATTTGATTTCCTTAAAAGCTGTGTTAACATCATTGCACCCACAGTTCCTATGAAGCAATTTCAAGAAACCTGAGCCCACCAGAAACGCAGCTCCTACTCTGAAGTATGCTTTCAGAGGAGGACTTTTCCAAGGCCAAACTACTTCTAAATGCAACACATTCTGTCTTCTACTTTTTGCTACAGACAATTAAAAAAGATGACTTTTTTTTTTCCATCCTATTCCCCTTTGTCTGTAATAGGATGGAAAGTATATTTAATCTTATCTAAGAAGAAAGTTTGTCTTAGGTAAAAATTCCATTCTTTTCCAAAGCTTTCAGCATTTGATTTCCACTAGCTGAATTGAATCCCTCACGTTCCTCTCAGCTCCAGAGTTTATTAAGTTGGTACTTCTTTTTATGCAACATCTGTAAAGAATTAAAAAAAAAAAAAGTCCAAATAAACCCTAGAAAACTACAAAACACCACAAACCAAACCCCCAAAATTGCATAAAAGTATTATTGTACTGTGTATATTTTACTTTTAGTAGAATTTCATAATTAAATCCAGTTTCTGAATTCCCAGGGTCTAAACACCAGAACACAAAATACAAAAAGAGATTTTGATGAGGTTGTGACTCATATTCTTTCCTTACTACTAGAGGATATATTTGAATCATCATACAAAGAAGTTTCCTGAGAGCCCTGGAATCCAGGTACTTGGTCCCCTCTCTGTAACAGACATGAGGGTTTTTTTTTTTGCTTCAGGTTTAAAAAGGAAACCTGAATGCACCAAACAGATGCAGGCTGCTACATGCACTAATTCCATTTGGCTTCCAGTTATGATTTCCAAGAATTTACTGGAAATACCATTACAGCCAAACCATAACCTAATGCCTTGGGTGGTTTCTCAGCTACTTCTTTACATAAGGAGGAAAATACATTTTTTCCCCTTGCTCTTTATCTGTCTTGTCTATATGAACCTATATCTTGTAAGTGTAAATATATCTGATTACCATGACACCAAGTGCAAAATCAGAAAAACAATGGGAACCCAGAGACACATGCAGCTAATTTCCTATGTAAGTGTTTCTGGGATGTAGGTCTTAGGCTGCAAACAGTTCAAGGCAAGAATGCTCTCTTGATAAGGTGCATGTTTGCCTAAGGTAGAGGATTTGGTTTAGACTAAGAATTACTACTACCTGTCACTAGTAACAACGAATCTTATATTTATAATTGCATGAAACTCAAAACTGTGCAACTGTGTTTGGACAAATCTAATTTATTTGATAACCATCTCTGCTGGTATTATTAAGTAAGAGGGTTTTTGCAAAGGTCAGGCAGGACATAAACTTGTTTAAAACCCCTATTTACATTAGTTTCCTTTATTTCCCCAGAGCCATGAATAAATTGTTTACAAATTTTAGCTTTTCATTTTGCCTGAGTAATAGAGAGAACACATGACAGAATGTTTTATTGCTTTTAGAAGTGAACGTGAGTCTAACATTCTTGCCATTTTTTTAAAAACATATAAAGCACTATTAAAGTGAAATGCATGTTTTCATTCTTGATGTATGGTCTGTATCAACTTATTACTCCTTTCAAGTCAAAGTAAATTTTTAAGCATGGCATAGGTTGCATTTCATTCATTTGGAACCTTGCAGCTTGTTTTCTACTGAAACAGAGAACAAGTGAGGCCTTTTTTCCTTCACAGTCATTGTTCTAATGGTTAAATTGTGTGTATGCAGGAAAGGTCTGTTCCTTGTTTCAAAATTCTTGATCAAACTAGGATATTTCAGATTCTTAGTGTTCTCTGTAGTACATTGTTCCATATTTTAAGCTCTTTTTTTTTCTATACAGAAGAGAGTTATTTCTCTTTTTTGTCAAAGCACATATTTTGAAAATCTTTTAAATAAACTTTTACTATTCTCTTCATCTAAATTATAATGAAGTAATTGTTTTTCATATATATATAATTTTATCTTTTAAAATTAAAGAAAACTTCCCTAAAATTTATGAAAAGTAACAGATTTACAGTGAATGTAAAGCAGTTGGATTTATGAGATGGATCAATATTTTAAAGACAGGAATATATCATCTTCCTCAGGCTACATCAACAGTATAACCTTTGCATTTCTTACTTTCTTTTACATAATATTATCAAAACAAAGTAGGGTTACCAGTGGTCAGAGAACTTACTCCTATTGTTTTCTTGTGTTCTGATTTCACACGTTTTAATCAGTAATTGGTATGCACTAACTTTTTTTTTTTTTACCTTCCAGCAGTCTTAGTAACTGGGCCTTTTTTCTATTGTCTGAGTCACTTCAATGCTTCTTTTCTGAGTTTCTATTTTTCACATCTCTTCTGCCATTACCTTTTATGTTTGCTTTTGTTTTAGCCCTGCGCTTTAACAGTTTGACTGACACTTTATCATTTTTGCCCCATCTATGATGAATGGAATCCCTGATAAACATATCAATTTATTGATATAGAACAACACAAGCTTTTATTTTAAACCAGTGGTGAGTTTAATAGTTGACATGTAGTCTCTGTGGAAACACTACCCCTGACAGTTGTCTTCAGTTTCCCTTTCTAGTGCAGATAAAACAGTTTTCAACATAAAGTGCTTTGAAAAGCATTGGACTGCTGCTTTGACCTGTAGATGCCCTGCAGTCGCTAGATATTGGAAGACACAAACACCTACAATGGATTTGTTTCAGTTTATAATGGTATCAGAGAGAACTCACTTTGTTCAGGCTTGAATGTCCATCATCCCTGCTCATTTTTTGTCATTATTGTCAGTTTAAGTATCCAACTTCACGCACAACAGAGCTGAAGCAAAGTTCAAGGTTTAGAAAGTTGTATGCTATCAGGAAGCATTTGCCCTGTGTAGGTTAATGTGCCCTTAAACCCTTCCACGAAGGGGTCTGATTTGTATTTCTGCAGGAAAAGGCAAAGCAGAAAAATATAGGTGCAGATTTCCCTTTGAGTTTCAGCTATGTCCTCTTATTCAAAAAACAAAGCCTATATCTACAGACTCCCACCCAGTTACAAGGGATGGTTCTTTTTTTCTGGGTCAATTAGTCTTCTTCATCACATCTGCCCCCCTATGATGCCTCCACAGTTCAGCCCCGCTTTCCAAGGTAACCTACAGTGTTCTCTGTTTCTCTAATGTTGGGAGGAAAGGGTTAAAACCAGACGATTTGGTAAGGAGGAGGGAATAGTTTTACTCATCATGGCCTAGTAGCTGGCAATGCTAGTAATATTGGTGCGGGAAGATTCCATTCATTATGCCCCATGTTCATCCTCTGCCTACTTTGAAAGATAGAATTCCTGTGTGGAGACAATACACAGATGTGTGAGCCTTGTGCTGGGAGAGAGAAATCACAAAAGCACAGCCTTGTGTCTAACTGCTGATGCCTTCTGTTACATTAGGGCAGGCAGAGGACTTCCCTGCCCCAGCCTTTAGGATGAACTGAGCCTAATGGAACCTGTGACCCCATGTGTCTCTGATGCCCAGGGTTTTTAGCAAGGTAATGAAATAAATCTGCTCTTTGCATTTCATCTGTGGCTCAGTGGCTGCCCTGGCTACCTAAATGTGTTGATTCACACATCTACTCATTATATCTAGGCTGTAGATGTTTAGAACAGTTGTTTCCCATTATATAATGGGAAATACTCAGCTTCTTCTTTGATATAATTGAAATCAAGTTGGACCTGGTCGTTTATTTTGTTTGGGTCACACTTGTTTTCCCTCCATGTGCCCATCATACCTGCTTTTTGTTTTTTCTTTTTTTTTTTTTCCCAAATAGAAGAAAAAGGTTCTCAAAGTACTTTGTAAAAAACTTCAGGAAATTACATATATATTACCTAAATATTCATGTATTTCAACATCTGATTTGACCATTATTTAGAATTGAAAGACAAATAGTCATTTTATACCAGGGGAAAAAAATGAATTTAAACATTTGTAAACAAAAATTATGATATTAGCTATGTCAACAGATTGAAATTGGGATGTCCACTTTAAACTAACATGCTGCTTTCAAATTATAAATTAAGTTATAAATTTGAAATCAAATACCTTATTTAAACTAGAAATTGCTTAGAACAGAATCCTTGTGGCCAACAGAAACGTAACTTGAGAATATCCCACAGAAAAGTGTAGGTTTTAGTACAGGGGTTGAAAAGAACTGGGACATAATTGCATAATTTGGGAAGAATAATAATTTGGTGTGTTTTTCTGATCATCAAGACATTTCTTCAGCAATGCCATGGCTTCTATATGAAAAAACTGGACTGAGTAAAGCATACTGTGTTTAGTCTTGCACGAATGCTGTTGACCCCATGTATTAGTAGGGATTTCATAGGAATTCGAGGTACCCAACACAATTAGACTGGGATTTCATGATAACAAATAGGAATAATTTACTTAACAGCAAAATTGCACCAAAAACCCCAATGAACTTTACAAACCCCATATGACATGGCAGTTTCTTTTTCTACAGTCTTATTTAGGAAACTCACATGTGATAATTATAGAACTAAAGAGTGTTAATGTAAAGAAATATTATATAAATCTATGGAACGATGACTCTTTCAGAAAAAAAAAAAAAAAAGGCAGGTTATTTATTATACTAGAAATCTTACCAGAAGTAAGCATCTAATTTTCAAGAGTTTGGGACACCGCAAATGGAAACCTTTTCGTTAGCTGAAAGTATGGAAAATAATTGGACATATGGTTTCAATCTAAATGGTTTATGAAAATTCATGTTATCTACCATTTCCAGGCCTGCCAAATAATCAGGATTGAATCACAGACCTAAAAATCTATCTATTAGTTTTGAAAATTTGAGAAATATCAACCACTAAATTACTAAAAAAGTCTTATTCAGCTTTAAATAAAAGAAACATCAGTTAACAACAGGATTACAGAAGTATGTTTGCCGGAGTGTAACCCTGTTTAACAGCTTGCAGAAATTGTCATTCTACTTGGACTGTTTCAACAAAACAAAAACCAAATGAAAACAAAACAAAACAAAAAAGAAATACTCCAAAATGTTAAAAATCAATTGTTTTACTTATACTGGTATATCTTTAGGGAAAAAGAAATTTATTCTCTAGTCAGAATGTCTTCCACATCAAAGCTGCAGCCAAATTCCACCTAAAATAGACAAAGCACTTACAGAATCTACATGACTACTCAAGCCTGCTACCTTCTGAAAAGTTGTTAAAGATCTCCATGTTCCTCAAAATATTTTGGGACCTGTATCTCGACAGGTATATAGACACTTACTTGATGACATTAGGAAATCCAAGCTGAAAGTGAAAATGTAAAAAACCAAAAGAAAACAAAACAAAAGAATGGAAGATAATCCACCTAGATTTCTGCATGTTACAGCAAACTTCACAATCAGATTGCCAATGGAAGGGATCAAATGTTAAATTCAATATTGTGGAAGACAGTCCACATAGATGGGTCTGAATCCACACTAAGCAGGACCATTCTCTAAAAATGTGCCTCAAAGGTAATGAAGGTGTCATTTCAGTGTATCTAGTACTCAGGTAGGTGATATAATTGGTAATAATATTGTACTTCAAACCCTCAAGGAAATAAGATGCACTGATTAGAAAAAAAGGGAATGAAATTTCTAAATGTTAAAACCAAGATCTTGGGTAAATAAAACAGATAGTTACTGATGCAGTGGGTAATAATAAATAATAAATAACCAATCAGTCATCAATCAAATAATAAAATCATAACTGAAATATAAATAAGGAATAAAATATTGATTTTCAGAAGGGAAAAAAACCCAAAGCAAGAAGGTAATGTTTTTAAGTTAGAATTGGGCCACTAGTTTAAAAGGAAACCACAGCAAAACCATGTGCTGACCCTCAATAAGATTAAAAACCATGCAATTTTTTAAATCTCTATAAACTCAGACAAAAATATGGGAAGAAATATTTATAATAATAACAGGATCAAATATTAGACATGATTACCAACATTAATTTACCAAACAATTAAATACAACATTTATGTTATTTTATTTATGCTTATTTTGGAAAACCATGAAGGTTCAAGAAAATTAAGGCCGTGGAATACAGGAGGCTTGAGTAAATGGAGCTGATTTGGAGTAAACTGAAATTAATATAAATTGACTTATATGTAAGGCATTTTTATGAATCTCATATCAAATGGAAGATTGTGAAACTAAGGGAAAACTCATAGACTCATCAGCTACAGCAAAAAATATCTCTTTCTCTCAAACAAGATAAGTTTTTGGATTGCTATCTAAGGGAAAGAAATTCCAGGGACAAGGTTCCCAATTAACTATATTCCTCACAACCTCAAAATCAGATTGCACAACTGTCCTACTGTAGTAGGACAAGATTAGGGGCAAAACTTATATTTAAGGGGTTAATCTATGGTCACAACAGAGTCCAGTTCCACAATGAGTTAATGACCACAGAGAGAGGCAAACTCCCTCTCTTGTACTCAGAAAGTACCTTCTTCTCTTGTTTCTTGAAAAAATAAATTCAGTTCAGGAACCATTTTACCTGTATTGGTTCTTACACCCAAATTAGTGAATTTAGAGTTAGATTGCACATCTCTAGATGGAACTAGCCAGAGATTCTTGAGGCTTCTGTCTGTATAGTACCATCAGTACATTTTTTTTCCCCCACAAAAATCCCAAAGGAAGTATACTTTTGACCTCTGAAAACTGGGCTTATCCTAAGATCTGCAGAGCCTTTCAATAACCCATACTGGTCAGAATCATTCTGGGGAAGTACAAGGGCCCACTCATCTTCCATAAGCAGTTTGGTTCCCTCAAAAGTTCTCTTACCATGAGAGAACACAGAGCACTGGAAGATTTTTCTTGGAATCATCCACGCAGGAACAACTACAAAAAACCACTAAAAAAACCCCACCAAACAAACAAAAACCCCACAACATTTTGGTTCAACCAATAGCTTTTTATAATGATACTAGAAATATCTTTACCAAAATAAAAAAAAGAACAATCAAGAAATTGATGCTGTCCATACTAACTCTACCATGTAGTTCATTCAAACCTCAAAATAGAAAATGTGTTTCTTATCTGGAGGCAAAAGAGGTGCTTGTAGTATTGCTTCACAGTCTGCCACCTTTTGAACTGTGCAGATTTCAATTTATCTTTGAAATGACAACACTCTACATATTGTCTTTCAGAAAATAAATTAACCCAGTTATTTCACTTCTAAATAAGAAACCATCCACTTAGTAAACAACATATATTTAGGTAATTTTTCCTCAACTGTGTATGTCATAAATGGCCATTCCTGTTAAGAAAATGCTGGGTCATGTGGTATCCCTGAGAGGAGAGGAAAACACATCATTCCCTGCTTTGAAATTTATCCTTTCCAATCACAGAAATTTCTAGGAGTCCCAGGGTCTGGCAGTTTAAGGAAGGGAGCCAGATGTCTCAAGTTCAGTCAAAGGCACTTGGCCAGATATCTGGTAAAAAGACGAAAATCTCACAAGATCTGAGAGTTTCCTTATAAGCACAGTCTTCTGCAGGCACAGTCTTCTGAGGGCAGCAGATGGCCAGGCTTGGCTAACATTACTCCTAGGCACCAGAGAAGGTTCTACAGGTTTAGATAGGAAATTAGGAAGCCATTGAGCTGACTGACAAAAAACGTGGAAGTAAAGGATCATCCAGCAAAGAATTCTGCATGAAACCCCTAACTCCCCTATTATCCATCAAGTATTGATGCGTCATTATCATATGAGAGGAGTAAGAACTGGTCTAAGCAATAGTGAGCATCTTCCTATGCTGCACAAGGAACCAGTTCCAAAGATGTAAAATATTACATGTAAAACATACTTCTTGAAAGTTTTGTATTTCATGTTCATGAAACTTGTCTGTAAGAGCACAAGGCTTTTATTTTTCTGTGGACACTGTACAAGGCATTGCACATATTTCTAAGACGCTGGAGAAAAAAAGGAAACATCTGCTTGATTTGCACCAAAAGGAATTAGATTTCAAAACATATCTACAATGTACAGTTAGACAAAAGTTACATATTTAGAGAAAAATTATTTAAATGATGAAATATTCAGATCTGTGCTCATTCATTGATTTGTTACTGTGTGAACTTAGGCAAATCATTTCAGCTATGTTCCCATCAGCCCCAAGATAGTGGAACACTTCTGACCTGGTATGTTCAACTGAAATTATTGCCTGCAGTATGCCTCTATACAGGGTTAAAAATGTATATAGTCACCTATGTCATTTGTCAGAATACATCTTGCCTCATTCTGAGATCTATGAAAAGCTATCTCTTGCATATTTACAATGAAAATCTGAAAGCCAGAGACTTTCCTTTTTCCTGATTATATGTATCTGAAACAAAGAGAATTTAATTTGATTTGGGGTATTTTATGCCACTACAAAAAAAACCACCCAAAACAAAACAAAGCATTTATTTCTCCTCTTATACCTGTGTACGTTATAAAGAGGGAAGATTTCCATTAATTTTTTATCCTTTAAAGTATATTTTGTCATCATGCTATTTTTATCACCAGATGTTGATAGGAAAATATATATAAAGTAAAATATAATTTTTACTTTCCTAGAAAGGCTTTCATTCATATAAATTCAGAACAGGCAGAATTAAACATCTGTAATTTTCAGTAAAGCTGGTTAAAGTAGATATTCTTTCTGAAAGTAATTTGTTACAAATATCTTTGAATTACCCAACATTTGTGAAAATATTTGACTTGTAGTTTCTTCTACTGGGGAAGCTCAGGGTCTTAGTAGTAAATTATTTGCCAATTGAGAGGAAGCCAGATGTTCAGAAATATTCTCTGCTGCTGGAGATTTTAAGAAATATTTTAGCTATGTATCAGAATTAGCAATTAGTATTCAGTAAGCAACTCTTCAAATGCCAGTGGTATAAACCTATTTGCTTTAAAAATTATTCATATACGAGAGAGGTGGAAAAAATCAACAAATCCCTAGTGTTGTGGGAAAAAACCTTAGTTAGACTTTAATTAGCACTTAGCAGTCATTTAATGAATGTGGTCTCGAAACCTAATCCATAAAATGTAACTAGCTTTATCACTGGTTTAATAGTTATGTATTAACAAAAAGTTTTACAAAAATTGTACAGAAAAGCACCAGGGAGCTGCAGCACTATGAGTTCCATCTCTGTGAGCTAGGTCTGATTCCCTTGGGGAATTGAATTCTGTGAAGGTGAACAGAGTCTGACTTATTGTAAGCAAGCTGGGGATTGGTCTAATGCTTTTGATTCTTAAAAGTGTAAGATGATATTTTGAATTATCACAAATAGTTTATGACAGTAAAATTAACTACCTGCTGAATTTCATTGAATAATTATGAAGATTACCTGTAAATTTTAAAAAATATTTTAATAATTGATAACTGGCAATCAGAGCCTTAGTAAAATCATAACACTGAAAATCTAAGTATTGGAGTCACTGCTACATTTGAGAGTAACTGCAATTAAAGCATAAAACCATAAAATAGATATAAAACCCTGGATTTTGCAGAGGAAAAAACATGCTTTTCTGAACTATTAGGATCATTAGAAAAGTCTTTAAAGAGAAGCACTACAGAAAAGTCTATACTGATCAGAATTTTAGGAAAAGAATTAGTGTATTTGGAAAAGAGGACAGAGATAATGTGTGCAAATTGTAGACAATGCATAGATCTGTTGCACCCATGACCTAGAAACTTACTAAGCATAACATAAATAATATTACCTTACCTTGGACATGAGCAATTGATGTGTGGCTGCATCCCAGAAAGCTAATTATTTCTTGAACTGCATCAAAAGGAGTGTGACCAAAATGTGCGGGAGGTGACTTTGCCCTTCTGCTCTAATGAGGCCCTAGGTGGAATGCTGGCTCCAGGACAGGAACCCTCAAAATAAGTGCAGGAACCTGCTGAAGGGAGTTCAGAGAAGTGCCATGAATATAATCAGTGTTGGAGCACCTTTCCTATGAGGAAAGTGGAGAGAATAGGGATATTTTAGCCCGGAGAAGAGAATGCTCTGGGGAGACATCATAGCAGCCTTTCAGTTCCTGAATGAGATCCAAAAGAAAGATAAACTATTTAAAGGGCATGTAGTGATAGAACAAGGGGTAATGTCTTTAAACTGAAAGATGGAAGGTTTAGGCTGGTTATTAGGAAAGAATTCTTTACTGTGAGAGGGGTGAGACACAGGAACATGTTGTCCCAGAGAAGCTGTGGATGCCTCATCCCCAAGTGTCCGAGGCCAGGCTGGATGGAGCTCTGAGCAGCTTGGCCTAATGAAAAGTATCCCTGTCCGTGGTAAGGCAGTTGCAACTGGATGATCTTAAAGGTCCCTTCCAAACCAAATCATTCTATGATTCCATAGCAGTTAACAAAAACAAAACTGTGACATAATTACCTGAAACATAGTAAAGGTAATCTAGGAAGAAATCTTCGTCTCTTTTTTATTGCTAAATTAATAGTAGTCTACAGAGATTATTTGGGTTTAGTGGATTTTTTTTTTGTACATCATGCAGGCAAAGCCCTTGGAGAGATACTGAAAGGCTAATACTAGAATCCTTCATGGGCTGAGGAACGTGCTGGCCAGCTTGCATTGTCTTCTCTTTGTACCTTTCTCCTATGGTATTTTGGCTTCACTGTACAGCCAGACGTTGTGAATTCAGAAGGCTTTGTATTATTCTGTACAATTTACCTGTTCCATGGTTTAGCTGTTATGCTACTGGCAAGATGTGGCATGTTTTATAACAAGATTTTAGGTCATGTAAGTATTTCCAAGAAAGTGATTCATTGTATATCAATTTCAGAAAGAAGCCTCCAGCTTAGAACTTATTGACAAATGTTGATACAGTGCTTGCTCCTGATAGTTATCTTTTCTTATTTTCCTCTGCCTATGAGTGTGATGTCTTTTTTCTCTACACTTTTTCTTCTATTTCCTAGCAAATCCAAAATAATATTAATAAAAAATATCCACAAATGAACACTCTTTATGTTTGTAAAAAACCACTTTTGGTGCATGCTGGTAAAGCTCCACTGCAGCTGATAGAATACATAGGTTCAAGACATTTATATTATTAACTGTATCATTCTGTCCATATTTCTCTTTTTATATAATAATGGATTTTGTTTTGTCAAGACCTATGACAGTCCATGACGACCAACGGGTAAGTGTGGTGTTTGAACTGGAAGTGCTGAGAACTGACATATGGAATAGTTGTCATGAAAAAGGTTATATATACATCATTGTGCATTAGTTTTATGTCAATCATCCTCAAACAAAAACATAAGATCAAAAAACATAAAGAAAGAAAACAAAAGATGACTTCACAGGTATTTGTCTCTGAGAGTTCACTGTGCATGTATAGTATTTTTAAACTTTTTTTAGAAAAAAAGTAAGTGATAGATGTTTTAATGTCACCATTTTATGCGGAGATATGGTTGAGATATACTATGTTGCCTCTGAAAACTCATTGCCTGAAAATATTTTTCCACATAGTTCAGCAAATCTATTGAGAGTAACTTTCCTGTCCATGGGAAAATCTCCAGGGCTTGCCACATAACATTGCTTTATGAGAAATATCATCATTTGGAGTATTTTTTTTTTTAAACCATGAAACTGCAGAGAGGTGTTCCTAGCTGTCCAGTAAAAACTACCACTCTGTTAATCATGCATACATGACTGCCATAATTCTTAACTAGAATTTAAGCACGTGAACCAGATTAGGCAGGCATAGTTTTAAAATATGGTATCTTTTTAATGCAGGTTGCTCATGTTCAGTCACAACAGACTGAATTTCAGATATTAAGTATTGTACCTGTAGCAATGCCACTGCCACCTCAAGCTTCAGGTTACAACCCTTATACATAGTACCACAATGGGTTGACATTATATGAAATGGAATTTAAGAATAAAATTCAGGATGATGGAGGGGGGAAACAAAATAAAACAAAAGAAGCCAAACACTTTATATGTCAACTTAGATTGGAGTTGGCCATAAATAAGTATCAAATATTATTTAACATTTATTAGCAGACTGTTAAGGAAAACATAATGAAGCCAAAATATTGTACCCCTGGAAACTTTTCTTTAACTTACAACTCTTCATTCAGGCCCAGATTTCTGAAAAACTGAATACAAATAAATGCTGATTGCAAGTCTGGTAGAATTAAAATGAATCTATTGTACATTAAATGGGATGATGATGACACTTAGTGACTTCTGTGCCTGTCATTTATTCCAAATTCTTATTAAGCAGATGTAAATTTTATACTAATGAACTAAGAAAAGTATATCTTAGAGCTTTTGATTAAAGCTAATTGAAAATGAAACAATTTGTTGCACGTGTAGCAGCTTTCTTCCTTTATAGCTGCTGACACACAAGATTATTATTTGAAAGAATTTGCTTCTCCATGAGTTACAAGCAGGAAAGCAATATTGTCTAAGGCAGAAATTCTGGTTGCAAAACCAGTTAAATTTGCTGTGGATTAATTCTTTCTCTATGCCTAGGACGAATCAAAAGTTGATAGAATTGTAGAATGAATTGAATTGGAAGGTACTTTAAAAATTATATACTTCCAACACCTCTGTCATGGACAGGGACACCTTTCACTACACCAGGTTGCTCACAGGCCATCCTACCTTGAATACTTCACGGTAGGGCATCCACAGCTTCTCTGGGCAATTCCTGCCAGTGCCTCATCACTCTCACAGTGAAGAGCTTCTTCTTAATATCTAATCTGAATTGACTCCTCTTCAGTTTAAAGCCATTACCCTTCTTCAGTTTAAAGCCATTTCCCCTTGTCATATGACCAGATGCTCTTGTAAATAGTGCATCTCCAGATTTCTTGTAGGCCCCCTTCAGGAAGCTGAAAGCTGCTATAAGGTCTCCTTGAAGCCTTCTCTTCTCCAGGCTGAAAAACTCCAACTTTCTCAGCTTGTCTTCATAAGAGAGGTGCTTTAGCCCTTTGATCATCTTTGTGGCCCTCCTCTGCATGCACTCCAAAAGGTCCACATCCTTCCTTTGTTGGGATCACCAGACCTCAATGCCATATTACCGGTGGGATCTCATGAGAGAATAATAGAGGGGGAGAATTATCTCCCTCAACCTCCTGGTCACACTTCTTTTGAGCAGCCAAGGATACAGTTGGTTATTTTACAACTGAGCATAATTTACAGGAGGATCTGCTCCATTGTCTTGCCAGGAACAGAAATGAGACTTAAAGGCCTGTAGTTCCATGGGTCTTTCTCTTTTCCCTTTCTAAAAACTGGGATTATGTTTTCTTTTTCCACAAGGTGGGAACTTCACTCTACTGCCAGAACTTCTCAAATATGGTGAATAGTAGCTTATCCACTCTCTCCACAAGTTCCCTCCGGACCTGTGAGTACATCTCATAAGGTTCCAAGGAGTTGTGCACCTTCTGTTTCCTTACAGGGTCCTGAAGCTGATCTCCTACAGCAGTTGGTTCTTTATTCTCTCAGTCCCTGCCTTTGCCTTCTGGGACCTGGGTGGCATGGCTGGAGCACTTGCCACAGAAGACAGAGACAAAAAAGTTCTTGATTACCTCAGACTTCACTTCTCAGGTAATCAAGTTTTCTGCTTCTATCAGGTGAGGGGCCACATTTCCCTGGTCTTCTTATTATCGCCAATGTATATATAGATGTTTTTCTATATTTCATATAGATGTTTTCAAGATGTTTGTCATTGATGTCTTTGGAAAGATTTAATTCTAGCAGGGCTTTTGCCTTCCTAACCAGATCCTGGTTGTTCCTATTCCTTCCAGCCTGTCCTTGCTTCCACTCCCATGGGCTTTCCTTTTGTGAGTTTGTCTAGGAGCTCCTTATGTATCCATGCAGGTGTCTTGGTGGCTTTACTTGACTTCCTCATCATGAGATTGGAGGAGGTGGTCTTTAAATATTAAACATCTTTCTTGTGCTCTTCTTCCCTCCAGGGTTCTATCTCATGGTATTCAGCAAGTGGAGTCCTGAACAGGCCACAGTCTCCACTCTTGAGTCCGGCATAATGAGCTTACTGTGAACCCTCCTTGCTGCCCTAAGGATCTTAGCACCATTCCATGGTCACTGCAGCCCTTGAGCTGCCCTTGAGTTTTGCAATCCCCACTAGTCTCGTCTTGTGTTCCAGCACCTCTCCTCATTGATTTCTTTATCATCTGGAGAAAGAATTTAACCTCAACTCATTCCAAGAACCTCCCACATTCCTTGTGCCATGCAGTATTGCCCCTCCAACAGATGATTTGGGTAGTGTAAGTCCCCCATGTGGACTAGACGGACCATGTGAACACGAGACTGCTCTTATCACTCTATGGAGGGCCTCATCTACTTAGCCATCCTGACAGGGAGCCTGTAGTGCTTCCCCACCATAATGTCTTCTGTCCCTACTCTTGCTTTAATCCTGACCCTTAAGATCTATGCTGACTCCTTATCTACATCCAAGTGGAACTCCATGCATTCTGGCTGGTCATTAACAGAGAGGGCAACACTACATCCTCATCTTCCCTGTCTGTCCTTCCTGAAAAGCTGGTGTTCTTCCATTCCAACCCTTTCAGTAACAGGACCCACCCAGCCATGTGTCTGTGATGCCAATAAAATCATAGCCTTGTAGGTGTGTGCACGTCTTTAACTTGTTTTACTTGTACCTCATGCTGCATGCTTTTGCCTAGAGACCTTGAGTTTTGATCCCAATGAAGTGGCTTACTGGATGAAATAGCAGGAATTCCTTTATGTTGCAGACAAATATTAAGTGTTGGCTGCTTGCTGTGAGAAATCAATGGTTGGAGGTAAATTTAGGGGAGGCTCCAAATAAACCTTGACATGCTTGTGCTGTATGTAGGCTTTAAGTTCTAGGAAAAGAGCTTGTCAGGACAGCTAAATAATAAGGTGTAGCATAGTCATCACAGAAACTCCACAATATACTATTGCATATTGTAATGCTACCTAGCACATTACTAATTCAACTAATAAATCACAAAGAATGGTCTTTGCAGGCATGATTAAATCAGAACTTCACTGAAGAAAAGAAAAAAATAAAAAGGGAAATTAACAGACCAATACATAATTAATCAATTCATAATGTACAACAGCAAAATTTACTTAGAATTGTTTAAAAAGTATTTAAATACTGCTGCGCTCTCTCCTGGACCTTGCCCAGCAGCAAATCCTCGCTACATTGCAGGAAGAACAGCCACTTCTGCTCCACTACCTGCTCTGCTTGATCACCACTAATCACTAGCTGCTAATGGTGGTTACTTTTGGGTTTTAGTAACAGTAAACAGCATAGAAAACATAGTTGCCTGCCATGCTTTTTTGGGGTCTTTTGATGGTTCATCTCTTCTGCCCTCAAAATCAAAGAATTAATGGCTTTAGCCTCCTTTTTATACTAATTCCTATAATTTGGGTGCCTTTCAGCTCAGGCATGCTTAGGATTTTCCCCAGTTTTGCATACTGCTTGAGATAGATATTGTCCTGTACTTTATGGCAGACCAACTTTTTAAAGAGAAATTTAGGATTCATAATTACAAATATTCAGTGTTAATTGAGCTTGTTTAAGGCCTATACTCTTGTTCACGTCCATTTCTCAGACAGGTTTGACAAATATTCCTTTCCTTCTTAACAGTCAAGGGATTAACTTTTAAAGACTCCCCCACTAGGCTTATTAATATCAAGAACATATGCACTGTGAGTTTGCAGTGAGCGTTCGAGTCAGTGGTGTTAATTGTCTTGTGGTTATGGAGGAAATGAAGGTGCTAATCAGATCTGAAGCATATTTAGGTCCCTAGCCCACTTTGATTCTTTGAAGAGAAAAAAAAAAAAGGGAAAAAAAGAAAACAACAACAGAACAAACAAAGAGAAGCCCCCACCAAACCAAACTAATAACAGCAACTACAACAACAAAAAACACTAAAAACACCCCAGTAAAGATTTTACTGTTTGTTTAGGCCAGAAAACTTTTGGAACTCTTAATTTCTTTGCACCTTGTGTCCTCTTTTGCTCCATATCACTGTAACTTATTTCTTAACATTGTGGATATTTTGAGAATTATTCCATTAATAATGCAAATGAAATGAAGTGTAATGAAATGGGAACGGTATAAATATCTAAAAGGATTAGAGACTAATATCACCTCATTAATGAATCTTGTGCTTAAACTAGCAATGTCTTGGTTGGTAGCCCATTACTGCCACTGCTTTAAGTAATAAAATAATAGTTTGTGTCTTAAAAATCAATGTCAGGTTACCAGGAGAAAGTGATAGTGCCTTGAAATACTGCAGGGCAATCCTATTATGTACACGATTGGCTCTGACAGTTCTGTGGGTTGAGGAGACATGCATGAAACTGTTTTCCTCTGCTAAACAACTTTAGCATTAGGCACTGTATGCAACGAGTGTGCAAAGCTAAATTATGTGTATTTTTTTTTTCCTCCAAAAATTTCAACCAGAGGAAATGGATTTAGATATCTTGTAAGCAGTCCTCTTAAAAAAAAAAAAAATCTTTATTCGACTAGGGAAAAATTTACCTATTCACTGAAATATTAACTTTTAAAATATTTTATGTTGTTCAAATAATTTGAATGCTAAAAATCCCAAGATCATGTGTCTACGCAAAATGCATGATAAACCTAGAAATTTATGTACTAGTGCAGAGCTAACCTTCAATACTTTTACATAATTCCAGTCTGGATTCAAGCAGTGCAGTTCAGGCCTATGTCTGATTTCACATATGAAGAACAGTATTCTGTGTATACACTTCTAGTAGTTTTGTTGCTCTTTCTATTTTTTCTCTCCTTTTTCCTTGACCATGAATAAACCCTCAGAGTTTACCTTCACCCATTGCTGTTGTTTCAACACTTTCTCAGGAATTTGACTTGGATTTACAAAATATCCATATTGAACAAAAAAAGAAAAAGAAAGTCTGATTTAGTCAAGCAAATGTTGGGGGATGGTTTTAAGACAGATTAAATTTCTCATGGTAAAGCTGAGATATATTCTGGAAATGTGAAAAAGGAATAATATATAAGAATTTCAATTTCCTTGGTATTAAATTAAAACATGTTAGATGCATCCTAAATATATATATATTCCTCACTTTAAAATTACTATGACTGCTTTATTTTTAATATACGCAGACTGAGGAGGAAGGCATTAAGGCCTTGCTACAAAGAAACAAAGAAAACAATGTCCAAAGAAAAGATGAATTACACTTTTATCAGGGAAAACAAGCATAACTTACAAACATATAGGCTTTTCAGCTATTCCTGTTAGCCTATATTTGCCTTGTGAAATATTGCAAGACACTCCAGACAAAGTCCTCAATGCAAAAAGAAAAAACAAAGACTATGAGAAAGTAGCATTAAGAGATGTTGAAAATGACAGCTGTCTGTCCTAAGAAGAACATGAGTGAATGTTCATTTATCATTTATAGAAACCAAAATGCATGGCAAATAAAAAACCTACTTGAGATTTGTACAGAGAGTTACAGGCACTGAAATTATTTCTCAAAGTAGCACATGACAATGATCATATTAAAGACTACAAAACTAATAGTACGCCAAAAATTATGAGGGTAAATTTGACGAGCAGTAGCTATTGGCAGCTGACGACAAATACAAGATTTATGAATATGTAAACCTTATTTTGGAAGGTTATGCTATATGCTAGAATGTCAAAAATGACAAAGCACAGATCTAAATTTGCTGAGAGCCTGCCATTTGATTTTAGGGAGTAAGATGACAGGTATAAGATGGGTATGGTATTTCAGCAATGTGGATCTATAGGGATTAATCTCAAAATCTGGTTTTGCATGGTTTTCCTTCTATAGTGCCGTTATCAGAATACTGAAAAAATGTGGATTCATTTTTCTTTTTAGAAAACATAAAGCTTTGAGGAGCAAACATTTCCTTTTGCAGCTTCTCTGCAGTGTGATGAGCATTTTAAATGAGAAAAGAATCAGGGAAAAACACCCAGATACATCTGAAATTAAGGCTTGCATGACACTTCATTTCAGATGTCATTATTAACAATAAGAAAAAATATAAAAGAGATAAATAAGAATCAAGCCTGGAATCTGATTTATGTCTATCAAAATCCAAGCTTACCATAAATAGAATTTTGCTGACTAATACCATTATTAAAGTCATGTTCATATGCTTTTTGGATCCTAAATTGAACTAAGAATATCTTTTAGCAATTTAATGAAAAAAAAAATCTTGTATCAATAAAAGTTAATATAAGCATATTTCCTGTCTTCATTACAAAGGGAGTTTGAATTATGACTTTAGGGTTAGTAACAAATGAGTATTAGCTATCTTTTTACAAATAAAAGAAACAAAACAATAATTAAAACATCATTCTAGTTTAGATTCTCTTGAACAGCTTTGAAAATCTAAAGGGAAAAATACATGTCAGTAGTTACAGAAAAAATTTTCTCTTATTTTTGGGTAGCAATGACCCTAACATACTGTCAATATATTGAAGCAAACGTCTTAAATTAAAAATGTGTTAGAAATACATAGATGAAGAAATTTGCTGTCTTAATATTTTAGGAAAATCAGAATTGATTCTAGATGGACCAAAATTGTTAAAATAATTATATTTATTTAGGAATATGCTGACTTCAACGGAAGTTCATTTCAAACAGAAATTAGCATTCTGAGTACAAGGAAGATAAGCAGGAGGTAGATGAAAATGCAAGAAGTTATCCAAATCAGGAAATGAATTAGAAAATGAGACATTAATGATTTCCCATCTAGTAGGTAATCAGTTGTTGCGGTGACACCTGCAAAAGTAAAGTCTGCTGGGAACTAGATCTAGCAAATGTCTTCCACATAGTCCTAATATTTCATCTTTGGTTTGATAGACATGCTTATTATTTAATGTTTATGTGCATCTTTACTTAGTTCTACAAGAAATATGCATTTTTACCTTAGCAGCAAGGAGAGCAGCAAGGAGAACCTGTATGTGTAATTAAAAATATGAAGTTTAAAAATCAAAAGCTACAGATGAAAGGTACACCAGAAAAGTGATGTCAACTGTTTTCAGTTTTTGTCCTTTGTTCTTGACTTCACTTGGAGGGCAAGTGAGGAAGGAAAAAAAAAAAAAAAAGAGAACAAATCCTTCCTTGCGCTGTACATCCCTGAGATCCCTTGATGTTATTTAGAATGCATTTCTCTTTTCTTTTAAATTTTCTCAGTGTTTCTTTTGCTTTTAATTTCACTTTGGTATTAAATTAAGTTTTCTGTCTTCATGGTGTTTCAACATTGTAATGGGTTAAAATTCAATAACCGGGTGGAAACACCAAAAGATGTAGTGGTTATCACATTTGCCGAATTTTCATTTTAGTGGAATAGGATTAAAAGAAAAGCAAAACAGGTTCAATTTAAAAATAGAAACAGTTAGATTTATTAACATACACTAAAGGTGAACAAACAAAAACAACCAACCACGAAACCCTCTCAAAAAACAACCCCCCTCCTCCCTAGCAACAATCTACGTTTCCACGAAAACAATGCAAAGAGACAAAACATCAGAACTCTTAAGTCAGTAGCACTTAATAAAATAGTCTTTCATTCAGTCTTTTGAGAGAGACAAGTCTTTTTTGATTTTTTTGGTAACTTTGCACAAGAGACACAGTCTGTTTGTGGCTTCCAGCTCCACTAATGCAGCCTGCCCGACACTGCATCTGTGAGCTTCCCAAAATGTAGCTTTTTATATGACTACATAAGGGCTTGTGGATTTAAA
>WBMY01008423.1:85054-112904 GCA_013397315.1 Donacobius atricapilla
GCTCCCTCAGGGCCGGCCTCGGCACCGCCGCCCTGGCCCAGCCCGACTCCCGGGGCCAGCCGGGCCCTGGGCCCGGACCCCTTCCGGCCCGGCCGCAATGTTACCTCATGGCTGGGTCTGTGGAAAGAGGGCGAGTCTCCCAAGATTCCTGTTTTTAAGCGGTGTCCCAAGGGGTGTACACTTTTTACCTGATTGGCCAGCTTAGCTGTTAGTTCCAAAACGGATCAACAATTGGTTTTTCCTACCATTTATGCTAAACCAATACAAACATATCATCACAGACTATAAAACAGTTCCCCCAAAAGGCACAGCTGAATGTAAACAGCTGAATTTTATTTATTTATTCATTTATTTAGGCATTGTACCAAACAAAACCACACAGTCTTTCAATATAATAGTTGACATTTAACATGTACTTTATCAGACTGCAGTCACCAGTGAGTACCCAAGAGTAACCGCAGAATCAATTTCCTTTGATTGTTTAATTTAAAAAAACCCTTTCTGTATAATGTTTCCATGTGAAGAAAGATACTGAAATTTTCATAGAGTTTTGAGGCTGAATGCCCCTCCCTCTGGTGACTCGAGGACAACTGTAAAGCCACGGTTTTACAGGACTGCAAACCTGCAGGTTCTCCCATATTTCTTTACCTCAGTATTGAGAGGTGTCATTGAACATTTTCCCCTGTATTTTCTTGCTGCTGGAAACATTGATATCAGCTGAGTATTTGAGGATACAAATAATTTTATAAAGTTGAATAAAACCATGAATATGTCTAAGGTATCATGTAAACCATTACTTTCTTCAACACTTTATTTTAATTGGAAATAAGGTTATTAAATAGCATAAACATGCATTTAAAATCCAATAGCACAATGTATCTCCTACTATAGGAATTTTACTTGGGAATGGAATTTAAGAGATTGCAGTACTCTTTGGGAACAGATGGAGTCATGAGGAATGCTCAAGACAATAAAGGATAATGTAGTGGCATTTCACAAGGCATATACTTCTGCAATATATTGTAGAAATCTAGACATCATTTAAATTGTAGAGGGATTTGACATGGATTTTAATGTTGTTAGGATTTCGGCAGACACTCTTAAAACATGAAAAAAGACATTGTGTTCTTGAACTCAAAAGCCAGTACAAAAGACAAAGAATCAGAGGGTATGAAAACAGTTTTTATCTTGCCAGTACTCAGTGTAAGGTAATTGGCTTTCACCCATGGGAAACTGAATGGTAGGTAGAGAGAAAGAGATCTGTGGAGAGAAGAAGGAAATAAATTTAATGAGGTGTGAAACTAAAGAAAAGGTATTTTAAGCCAGGAAAAGAAAGATTACTTCCAAAATAGCAAGCATAAAAAAGGAGCTGAAAATAAAGAACACTTGGACATACTTATCCTCCAAAACAAACCATGGGAAAATATGAACATCATTTAATGGAACAGGTAAGCATGTTTTAGTCACTATTCTGCTATATTAAGAGCAGACTAACTGCAGTTCAAGAGGAACAGAAACTAAAAGAGAAAAACAATATTTATATAATAAGTATTTATACTAATTTTTCTACTAAATTTGCTGATGATACTAAATTGAGAGGATCTGTTAACTCCCTTGAAGGTGGAGAGGCTGTGCAGAGACCTGGACAAACTGGAGGGCTGAGCAAAAACCAATTATAGGAAGTTTATTAAAGGAAGTTTAATAAAAACAAGTGCTGGATTATGCACCTGGGATGGTGCAACTCTGGATGAATTTACAGGCTGGAGAATGAGGGGCTGAGGAAATCAGTGCTGCAGAAAGGGACCTGGGGTTCCTGGTCAATGGTGAGTTGAACATGAGCCAGCAGTGCCCTGGCAGCCAGGAGGGCCAAGCCTGTCCTGGGGTACATCAGGCACAGCATGGCCAGCCAGGCAAGAGAGGGGATTGTCCTGCTCTGCTCTGAGCTGGGGCGTCCTCACCTCCAGTGCTGGGGGCAGGTTTGGGTGCTACAGTATAAAAATGACATTAAAGTATTAGAGAGTGTCCAAAGGAAGGCAATGAGGAAGGTGAAGGGCCTTGAGGAGAAGACATATGAGGAGCAGCTGAGGTCATTTGGTCTGTTCAGTCTGGAGAAGACTGAGTGGAGACCTCATGGCAGTTACAAATTCCTCGCGAGTGGAAGAAGAAAGGTAGATACCGACCTGTTCTCTGTGGTGACCAGCGACAGGACTCACGGGAATGGCCTGACATTGTGTCATGGGAGATTTAGGTCAGATATCAGGAAAAGTTTTTTCAACCAAAGAGTGACTGGGAACTGGAACCTGCCTCCCAGGGGAGTGGTCGCAGCACCATCCTGTCAGATAGTCTCCTAGAGGATGCTCAGCATGCTGCTGGCTGCCTTCAACATAGGAACGTATAATTCTTAGTTTATCTGCAAGTAGAGAGCCTGAGTTTTGCAATAATCGTGCTCAAGACTTTCTTTCATGATGATGGTTGATAACCACAAAAAATTCCAACTCATCTACATGAAATATCTCTGTGAACTTGAACGCAAAGCACGACTCTACACTAAATGATCAGATTTTTAATCTACTCTTGGACAAGGTGGCCTTGCATATCTCTCTCTTCTTTTAAATTTAAACAGTAATTTAATCCACTGCAATTTTTGTAGAAAAGCCTATAACCAAAAATCACTGCCTGAGATTTCAAAATATAGTCCTCAATTCTGAAAGTATATTTTTAACTTTTTAGAGTGTCTTCCTCTGTCTAGAAGGTTACTATAGAATTTCAGATTGTCACTAGAAAATGGATGACGATTGATAATTTTTTCTCTCAGTTGAAAATGACTCATTTCCAATCCTATGATGCTCATCTTGTCTGATAAAGTGTGAGTTAAAAAAAAAAGTTTAACTTTGTCACCATTTTTTTTCCCAGATAGAGCTTCTTCTATTTTATAATCATACATTTAGAGGTGCTCCTACAGTTGGTGATTTCTTTAAAACCTACTTAAAAGTTGTTTTTATTAATCACTCTGGTTATTATGTTGATATTCTGATATTCATTAAAATTCACAAAATATTCATTCAATTACCAGAAACAGAGAAACACAGAGAGAATTTCACATTTAATTTTTGCTGTCCTTCAAACACATGCTCACTGTTAAGCAGAAAAAGTTCACATTGAGAAAGATATTAGAGTAATGAAGGATTCTAGTCTGAACTGAAAATCTAAGAAAAGTAAATAATCTACTTAGATTTGCATCACTGTGGAAAATATTAAACTCAGATTTTTCAAGTTGTAAACTTAAAATACTATTTGATTTTGACATGCTCCTGCTTTGATGCATATTTTATAGCAAACCCCTCATAAGTTCCTTACAGTAAATGTAAGTGACTACTTTTTTGTCCCTCTTCCTCTTAAAGCCATGTCTTTTGCAATCATTCCATATTGGCAAGTAGATTATCAACAATATTTGAACTCTGTTCCTTGAGAAGATTGAACGAATAATCAAGATGTCTATCCATGCAACTGAATACCTTTGCTCTTATTCCTAAAAGTGTTTAAAGACTAAGTTATCTGTCTATATCTTGTCACAGAACTGCCAAAATCCTGCAACTTTTTCTGATTAAAATGAAGAATTATTACTAATTTTAAAATTGTTTCACAGTTCAATAAGACCCCCCAAAACATTAACATAAAACCCGTTTAAAAATCTATTAGTATGTGTAAACTAGTCCTTTAGAATGTATACTGATGTACAAATTAATTGCTGTTTCAAAGACATTTTCTTTAAAGTGCATCCTATTCTGATTTGTGGGGTGCAGCAATTTGAAATCCAGACAGCTAGAGAGCTAAGTAGTAAAAAAGTAAAGTACTACTGACATACAGAAATTTTAATTTTCTACTTTTCTATTCTGGTCTTGTAAAAAAACCCTGATAAATACCAAATTAAATCTACATGAATACAACAAGGTAACACAAAGAAGGAATTAACAATTATTTGAGAAAAAAGCACAAGTGTATCTTTTAAATTGACATCTCCTTGAAAGCATGTGTCTTTCCACTGTTCTATCAGAAATTTGTATCACACAACAGATGAAGAGACTACACATAATCACTCAGTGGCTTTATCAGGAAAAAGGGGTTCCAGGGCCATTCATTCGTTCCAGTGTTTGGGAATCTAGATAAAAGCAAATAGTAAAAAATGCTAAATAGTACTAATGACTTAGTACACAAATATGAAAATAACACTTGTAATCAAAATCAATGATTTTCATTTAACAGGAAAAGAGCTTTTAGTTGTCTCAATGGGTTCTGATCATATTTTGTCTTAGGAGAATGTACTAATTATGCATTTTACCACCATTCATTTGAGCTAGGAATTAATTTATCTAAATTCTTTATTTGTGTTTCCATCTCTGGCCTTCCAAATAACTTGCAAAGGCATGTGATGTTGCTAGACATTCCTCTTTCAAACAGCTTCGAGGCAAAGGTTATATCTGCCACATAAAACTTGCTGTCATCTTTAGAGCACTCATCAGTTTAGGCTTCACATGTGTTTATTTTTACAGGCTCTGCCGTTGCTGCGCTCCTCTCTCTGCAGTGCAGCAGCTGTACCCTGGGGTTCAGCCAGCTTCATACTGCAGAACCTCTGCCTGGCTCCTTTCAAGGACAAATATGTTATGAATACTTAAAACTTGTATTGCCCCCATTTCCTACTTCATATACCTTTTCTGCAACACTCAAACGAAGAATGTGAAAATCTGTTTCAGTGTCTGTTTGTGAAAATAGGTTACTGCTTCTCTCTTCAGTTCCACTGTTCTATCAATCAACGTCAAAATATTTATCAATAAATTCTTGTGTCAGTACTCTCCCATCAAAGAACTGTGAGAAGGTACACTGTGAGAAGTCAAATCCAATTGAAGTGAGCCAAGGAAAGGATACACTATATCTAGAAACTATGCAATATATTTAAAAGGCTTTGAAAATCCCTCTACTTTGCTAAGCTCCTGAAGCAAGTTCTATGAGAGAGTATGGAGTGAAAGATCTTTCCTGTGTTCATCGTCATTATAAGAATTAATTCAAAAGTAAAAATGTTCAGCTGCAACTGTAATTCAGGGAGAGATGGCAAGTTTCACTGCCACATTAAAACAATTTATACTGTGTAGTTCACATAAGCCTATATTTAATATTACTCCCAGGACAGGTTGCACAGTGTTAATTAAATATGTAAGTCAGATTTTTATTGAATGGGCTTTGCTCCACAATCTGTAACAAACCCACTTCTATAACTGAGTTACTTTTTGCTTACTGAAAAGAACATGATGAAGTAATGACTCATGAATTTGTGGAGTTCACAATTTCCACAATTCAGTAACCTGGAGGGGTACTATGTATGAGAGGATGCCTAATAGATAGGTCATGAAAATGTGTTTTGTTTCTAACAGCTAGTATTTAATCTAAAGGCAAGGAAAAGCTAGACAATAAAACTCATTTTAATGAAGATGTGATAGTTCAGGAAATGAAGCCTAATACATTCCAGAATAAATAAAATAAATAAATCCTCCCTGTTAAGTGACTTAGAATTCTGGAGCCATTTATCTCCAGTTTTCTGGGGAGTTATGAAATATGATTCATTATATGTTTCTGAGGGAGAAGTTGAATTTAGAACAGAATCCAGAACCACTAGGAACACGGAGTGACCATATAGGAACAAAATCATAAATGCGTTTATATGGCAATTCTTACAAACATTCACTCTGAACTGAAAATTTGTGCTTTTTTGCTTTTTTTTATTTTTTTTTCTCTTGAAAGAGTGAAGGATGGTTTCTTTATTCTACTTGATATGAGGATATGAATGCTCTTTTCAAATATCAAGTACCTCTTCCTTTTCAGACTGGAGTACATCATCATCGCTCTAGTGTTCATCATTCTCTCACAGAAGCCATTAGGAAAACTTCAACATGCTGAAGTTTTTCTTAAACAGCAATAACAACCACAATGAAAACCATTCACATTATTTTTCTTAAAAAACATGTGAACATTTCTAACTCTCCTGCTGTGGATCCTGATGCTACTGTTACCTTTGAGGATATGTACAATTTCTACAGTGCCTGGTCCTCTGTTAATTTACTCCAGTGAGTAATGTCAGAAGCACTCTGCCTTCTATGTCTATTATTTTCAGAGAGAATCCTTGATATCTTCAAGGTCTTTTCATTACAGACTCTCTGCTACTCCCTCTTCCTGTAGTAGGTAGTCCAAAAAATTTCCTGATAAAAATATGTGAACTATGCTCATCTAATAACTCCTCAAGAAACTTAAAAAACCTTAGTATGTCTCAGTACCACAACCACACCTTAGAGAGTGTCTGCAAAATTATTTTCAGTTCTCAGAGTATCTTTCCTTGCTGCGCTTTTCTACCTTCTTTCCTCGCTGCGCTTTTCTACCTTCTTTCCTCATACCACTCATGTAGGCACATTCTTTTCAGGAGTTCTTGTCAATATTGCCATGTCACATGTTTTTCAGAAGAAAAAAAAAAAGGCTAGATTCCTATCACTTTTTCCACATTTGCCAGAGAAACACATTAAAATACATTAACCTTTTTTCTCTAAGAATAGAATTCTGCAGTGTGAGTTTGTGCATTGCTACCACCTCGTCTCTGTCTTCTCTGAAATTGCCAATATTATTGTCTTATATATAAAGCACTTGGCAAACATTTAACAGGGCTCAATTCTAAGGCTGCTACTCTGATCCAATTTTAAGATGAACTCTCTACATTTTTTTTTTCATGAGAATACAGGAAATATTAAGTAATTTCAAAGATACACAGTCACAGAAATAGTTTGAATATTCTTACAAGTATGTTATTATTTCTATCTTTCCCAGCCCTAACATGTGGTTCTTTCACATGACACTTGAAGCACAATCTGCCTAACCATAATCAAATTATTGTAAACTGTCATTAGTGTAGTACTATACAAAATTCTCATCATCTCAGTAGCAGAAACTTTATCTTTCTTTCTGATTATTTTTCCCCTTCATTGTATAGATTGAAGGCAGAGAAATCTTTTATTTTTCTTAAATTAACTGTTCTCTCCCTCCTTCCTCACTTTGCCTCCTGATCCAGTAAAGAACTGGTATCTTTCTAATGGGTAAAGTTTATTTACATTAAAAAAAAAAAATCTAACTTTATTCCTGACAAGTTTTGATATTTTCAATAATCCTTGAAATACAGTGTTCAAAGAAAAAGTATTCTGGATTTTTCTAAGTGAAAATTAAATCACAGGGTTTTTTTCTTATATCTTCTAATATGTTTAGACACTATACTTTTGTTGCTTCCTTTGATTTCAGAAATAGGATTTTTTTATACTTTAGACTGGAGAATATAAACCTTCTCATATGAAGTGTTTGCATATGTTTGCAAAATACAGACAGCAGTGGCAAGGCATGGAGAGAACCTGTGAAAAACCTCTTGTTTATTCTTTAAAATACACTGTGCAGTAATTACAACACAATGGTAGGGCAGAGTAATGTTAATGAATGCAATGTAATAACTAAATAAAGAAACAACACTCGGGATGTTCTTGTATGCATGCTTTAGTCGCCAGCCATATGACATGACTCTAAAGTAAATGGCCCAAAGGGGTAAGCAATTATTGCAGTAATGGACAGTAAGGAAGACAAGTGTTGACTAGCCTAAACTGAGCTGAAAAAGAGCTGATCTAACGACACTGGCATAAATATAGTTGTACAACCACGGTAGCATGAAAGCCAATGAAAGATTTTTAATAGTACTGTCATGGCATTTTTGTCAAATGTGTAGAGAGATAGTACCATAAATTGTGAATAATTCAGTAAATACTCCTGCTACCTCTTCATTTATGGTAAACAGCAACAGAATCCTTTCTCTAACAAGCTTTTTTCAGTACATTTAAGTAGTGGAAGTACTTTGAGAAATTGTCTCAAAAGATGCAGCTCTCTTTCAAGAGACATACCTGAGAGAAAAAGTGGTGTATATTTTATAATATTGATGTTTTCGACCCCGATCTTCACAGATTCTCAGGAAAATAAGCATCTTCCTTAAGAGATCAAAATATTGCCATTTCTTTTCAATAATTCTCAGGATTCTGGAGGTAATTTTGAAAGTTAGAATGCCTGCATATTGCATCCAATATTTAGACAAGAAGCTGCAGGTAGAATTTCTTAAAATCTAAAGTATATCCATACAAACAAAAAAAACCAACAAAACACCAAACCCAATCCACACCTCCCCCTCCCCCTGCAGATGACAGAATTATTTAAATATAAAAAAAAAAGAAAAATCATACATCTTTCTCACCCAAACCTCAAGATGTGGCCTTGGTGGAAAACCATGTCAGGGAATATTTAGGCAAGTTTGACATACATAAGTCCCCGTGCCCTGATGGTGTGGAGGTAGGAGTGTTGAGGAGGCCAGCTAGTGACATTGCAAGACCACTGTCACTCATCTATGATGGCCACCACCTCTCTCTGCAGTCTTGAATGCATCCACTCAAGGCCCATGAACTTGTATATGTCAGCTTTGACTAGGTGTTTGTCTTGGGGTGATTTATGATGTTTAGTCTATTCCTCTGATCCTCTGTTTTATGCCCAAAAAGTGTTGCTGTGTCTTTAAGGTGTGGCCAGGGGAAGGGGAGATTTAAGCTCTTTGGCAGCTTTCTGAAAACCTCACTCCCCAGGCATCAGGGATGTGGTGCGGTCTGGGTTTTGTTTGGCTGGCTAGGTTTTCTTAGCCCAGGCAAGAAGTTATTCCCTTTTCTGGCCACGGACAAGATGCAGCAGCAATTCTGCAACTTTTTGAGGTGACAGCTTGTTAGTCCGACACCAGAGAAAATGGGACCTGTGAGAGAGGAGTCAGTCAGGATCAGCAGGAGAGGGGCCATTCCAACCCCAAACCTCAGGAAAGCTGAGCCAGAGAGAGAAAGCAGACCCAGAGCTCCAGCACAGCTGCTTCATCTGCTGTGGAGAGGAGGTCTATGCCAGAGACTCACCAGATCTTCATCTGTTGCCCAGACTACTGCATGAAGCTTCTGGTGGTTTGTGGGGGTTTTTGTTGTTTTTGTTTTTTTTTTTCCCCCGGAGACAGACACTGGTAACATCTTCCACTCTGTGGCATGAGCTGGTATTTTTTCTGCGAAATTTTTGGGTTTTGTTCCGGTGTGAGTGTGGGGGTTATAGTTTAATATCTGACAGTTTAATATCAAGCATTTATTTTTACTTTCATCCATTAGTATTTATTTCATATATTGGTGGAAAGGGATTGTTGGAACCCTTTTAGAGGAGACAACTCATTCCATGGTTTCTTCTCCTAAATTTGTCTCTAAACTGAGACAGAGTTCTCTACTGTTGAGGTTCAGTATTATATGAACTGGTATAACATAGGGAAATGTTTGACAGAAATGCTCCAAGGAACTCCAGGACACAATTAGAGAGCAATAAAGTGTAGCTATCAGGCATACCGTAACTGATAATTCTTTCACAGTGCAGACCTACTGCCAATTTTTGTACTTCACAACTGTATCTGCATTAAACCATACTTGTCACTGCAGAGTACCACTGCTTTAGCTAAAAGAAGGAACAAGTTAGTTTTGGTGTCTTACTTATTTTCTTTGAGCAATGCTTCATATTTTATTGAAATACCGTGAAGAAAGATATCCCTTTTGAAACAAAAATGTACTGTCATGGACCTCACAAAGGAGGTCACATTTAACCCTGCTTTTGCGTATCATCTTGAAATCTAAGTAGAGAGCTGTGAGAAGGGCAAGAAATGTGTTGTTTGTTTTTTGCAGTGAGACAAAAAAGGAAATCATTAAGTTACCATTGGCAACAAAGAAAAGGGACTATTGTGTGAGATTGAGCATGTATCAGACAACGACATGCCCTTTCCCTCCCTAACAGACCAGGTTATCAGCCAGAGTGAATTAACAGCCCTTTTTAATGTGATCTTGCAGGATCACAATTTAGCGAAAGGAGATGCTCTAGCCAGTGAACCTCAAGCACTCTTTCCCCTACCCCCCCGAAGTTTGATAAGCCTTTTTTAGTGTTAAGGCACTGACTTTTTATCTCCAAACTCCAGGCAAAGTAGTAATTTCATGTTTTGCACTATATCCTTCTCAATAAATTCCAAAATTCTACATTGCATCTTGCCCAGGGGTCAACTGCTTCATTCTAGGATAAAATGCATTTCAGCACTGTCAAATGCCCCTTTCCTACCAGTACCATCTCTATCACAAGAGACACAGAAAATAAACACAAGATGCAATTTGCGGGCCAAGATTTTACTTTCACAACTATTATGTAAACGATATACCTATATGGATAAATAAGGAGCTCTCAATTAAACACAAACTTAAAAATAAAGCATACAAGAAATGAAAGCACGGATGTGAGTTAGGATAAATATAAAGACATTGTAAAAGCTTGCATGGATTAGGTTAGATGAGACAGTGTGGCTCAGGGACTAATAAAGGGAACAATAATGTTTAAGATCTTTATTCATGCCTGGGTGATGATCAAGTCTGTGGATGATTCAAAACTTTAGGGAGCTGTTCATACACCATGGTTGTGCTGCCATTCAGACGCACAATTCAGATCCTGCAGCAGTACATGCAGGAGGACAATAGGCTGGAAATCTACCTTGAAGAAAATGGCATCGAGATCCTGGAAGACTACAAATTAAACAGGTTCCAGTGATATTTCCATCAGTAAGAAGGACAACAACATTTGGAATCATACTACAGGAGTACTGTCAGCTGGTTAAAGGTAGGTGACCATTCTGCTTTACTGGCAAGGACACACCTAGAGTTCTGGGTCCATTCTCGACTTTGCAGTATGAGAAAAGACATGGACACACTGGAGTGTGTCTGGTAAGGGACCATAAAAATTATTAAAGGACTGCAGAATCTGTCGTATGAGAGGCTGAAAGAGAGGGGACTGCTCTGCCTGCAGAGGATGAGCCTTGGAGGGCTGAGGAGGGGGAAGAACGAAATAAGGAGATAATAAGGCTATTACAGTAATTTTGTTCCTTGTTTTTCTGTTTTCTCATTTTGGGAGTAAAACCAAAAACCCAAACCCAACAAACCAATGTAACAAACAAACAAAAAACCAAAAAACCAAACACACCAAGGATGACACCTTAATATCTTTTAGGTGATCTTGACTAGGAGAACAGAAGTAAACTTTTACCAATCTCCATGAAAAAAAGAAATAAAAAATCAGACTGCAAACAATATGCCTTTTTGTAACTGTAAGAAAAGGTGAAAAAAACCCAAAAAAAACCCTTAAAAATAATCTTTGCAAACAAAATACTTGTTTTTTTTTAATTTTATAATATTTTTCCAGTGAAATGATGAGGTAACATATACTATCAGGTCCAGAAGTGTACTTTCCCCTTGCACAAGACTACTTTGCTGGACTTAGGGTCAGCTTGCAGATTAAAGTTGTTGCGAAAAGCCAGAACAAACAACAACGAGGGCACAGCTCTGCTTTTTTAGGTGCTGTTTTTAAGCAGATGTCTTTGTTCCTGTCTCCCACCTGAACTATCCATCACAGAACAGTAAGAAGGGGCTGATCTGCAAAGCAAGGTGAGCCTGGCACAGAGAATCCCCCCCCCCACAGCCAGCAGGACAGTGACCTCACCAACATGGACACAGTCCACTGTGCCCAAGCAAGGAGAATGGTTCTGAGACAATATGCAAGATCTGCTATCATTAAGTAAGATCACAGTAAGATAAAGTCAAGATTGAAAAGTAAGTCAAGCCTAGAGGCTAGGATCCGGAAGGTATAAAAGCATCTGAAGTGCCAGAGCAGGCACAGTGCAGCCTACAGGAGGTCTTACAGACAGGTCCCAAGCAAAGGTGGTGGAAGGGAACATCTGCTGAGGCTTCTTTCAGCCCTTCACAGCAGCTCTTCCTACTTGACAACCCGGCAGTCAGCTAAATTCCTAGAAGGAGGAAAGTGAATTCCAGGTCCTGACACATAACATAACAATTCCCGTTAAGATAATGACTCTTCAGTCAAGGAAAGAACTCTCCTGGAAAACTTTCTGAGGGCAAAATGTAGACAACTGAGCAGAATTTGGTGAGACAGACTTAAAAGCAAATAAAAGTAGGTTTAGTTATTTTCTTTACCTCTGAGGAAGAAATAGAGAAGTTCACATATTTTACACTGCTCTTACTTTTTTATTTGTTCCTTATTACTCATGTGGGTTAATTACTAGTTTGCCCTTCACTGCACAAGAAGAAGCATTTTAGTTTCTCACTAAATCAAGAACTTAATCCATCATAACTGAGTAGAGTTTAGATCCTGGAGAGATTTCTAGGCAGCCTAGAAACTCTACCAAACTTCAATCAATTTTCTTCATGGACAGTTGTTAATCTTGTGCTGAATATTCATGATTATGTAAAACTAGGTATTTTTGACAATAAATATACATGGTGACTAATTAAGATTGAAAATTAGTCCATTAATCAAAATCCTGTTAATCTTATTCTCACTACTCTTACTTGTATTTCATGTTCAATGACAGCAGTCACTGGATGTGGTTCAGATGTCTTTGCAACCTTACATTTGTAAGTCTCTCAGTATTAAGTACATTTAAAATAAGTATTTGCAAATATATTGAAAAATATTCTCATCTGACCTGTTTGTTAGGTAATTTCTACTCTATTTGGCAGATGGTTCTTTTTAAAAGATGACTGGCATGTTATGTTTGTTTGGGGCTTCTTTTCTGTTAGTTTGATTTGATCTGGTTGTGGGTTTTTTTATTTGTTTTAGTTTTGGGGTTTTTTTGCCAGTGAACTTCTGAGGAAAACTTAAACTGCCTCAAATCAGAAAGATTATAAATATGACTCCAAGAAGTAAAAAAGTCAGTGAGTACTTGCAATGAAGCATGACTGAGGATGAGTTTCTCCTGTGTCATATGGTTACAGCCTTCTTTGCTACACAGGACGCATAATTTCCTGAGTAGAAAATACATTCCGACTCTGTGCACATTATCTTTTTGCTTCACTACAGTTGTGGCATTCACATGTTAAACCCTGTCTTGAACAGTACTATAACTCTGCCATCCATTAGCAATTCAAGGTAATGTTTTCCCTGGGCTTTCTCTGAGCTAGAGAAACTAACCCAAAATCTGCTATAAAGAATTACATTGGTTTGTAGTTTCTATTTAGGTCCTTTTAAGTTTTTTGGGCATACACTGGAAAAATCATATATCCTATTCAAATTGATGACATAACACGGAGCTCGATTCTGAGTAATGGCTGTGTTTTATCAGGTTCTCCTGCTTTTGTGCCTGGAGCATTTTCTATTGTCTCTATTGTTCAGTAGATAAATATTTGGATATTGTGAGTTTAAATAGTGGATGACAGGAATCTCACAGGCTAAAGCTAAATCTTTTTGATAGGCTTGTTTGCCAGAACTTGAAACCCTAACAAAAAACTTTTAGGGTGTTTGTTTTTTAAATACACATAGGCCAAAATCTGTGGGTCTAATTCAATGACAAATTGCAATAAATATTTCCCAGAAGCATAGGGAGACATATTATTTGTTTTATAATACTAATTACATTTTGCTCCTCACTGTGCAGCAAGCACATTTTCAACTTAAAATCATAATTTGGACTGTATTGTGTATTGTAAGTAGGCATTGTACAGGGCATAGCATCTCAACTGCCATTACTACAGAGCCACTAATATTAATAAAAGATACAGAAATTTAAAGCATCATTTTCCTCCATATAGATTTTCTTCTGAAGTTTAATCTTTATACATTGCCCAAAAGAAACCATGGTATCGATTCTAAAAACAGAAAAGGCTGAACACTGACAGCCATACAGTCTATAAATACATTGTTATTAATAATTTGTAGTGAAAAGGCATGAAAAGATATGAAAATGTACAAAATACACGACTCAAAACAAATTAGTAGTTCTCATCAAGCTCCAAATAATAAGAACTTAATCAAATACATAAATCCTTCTTGGACAACAAAACCCATAATAGGGGAGAATTGAGTGTATGCAAGCAAACGTCATCAACAGCTCAAGGTGATACAGGACATAGTCCAGTAGTGAATTCTACTGCAGGAAAAGCAAGTTTCTAAATTCACTGCAAATTCAACATTTGTACTATTGCATTTCTCCTTTGAAAGTTGTTCCCAGTTTGCTCCTTCTAAGCCTTGCAGGACAGTGTTACTTAGCATAATGCCACCAAGAGACCCTCCATCTTTTGCCCATAATGAAAATACACTTTACTCCCCACAAGAAGTTTACAATTTTCTGAGGCTGCTGCACTATGCTTTGTGCTACAGAAAGGTCTTTCACCGTGTGTCTCTTGCACTGGGGAACTGGTGTTGAATACATTAACAGCACATTTAATTTACCTATATTTTTATAAGACTTCAGTATAAAGAACAATAGAACTACAGAATAAGGGTTGTGAGAAAAAATCTGCAATTGGCAGTCCCATCATATACTGTGGCTATTGCTAGAGGCAGGTCTCATATTATCAAACTTCTTCTCCTCAGAAATAGGGTTTGTGTGACTTTGAAACTCAGCTTAGCTTTAACTAGGTTAAATACTGCAGATTTTTTTTCCCAGTTAATTTCTTTGATTTATCTTTTTATAGGGCAAGCTTAGTTTTATGGGCATAGTAGCCTCAAATAATTATTTTGTTTAGACTTAGGTATTTTTGACCCCTCCAGGATGATGTAATATAGCTCAAGAGAGCCTAAAGAAGAGGACACCTCGGAGGCTCCAAAATACAGGCATGGGATAATAAGAGATGGGGCAAAGACTGACATCAAGAGAGAACATTTAATTCTTGCCCTTTAGCAACATTCTGAACTTGAAAAATAAAAAGTAACAAACAAAAACCAGTTGTCATGCTGGGAGCTTCAGTCAGTGGCTGAAAGTCATACTGGTGGATTAAATGTGTATAGGTTACTCTCTCTGTATAAGTCACATTCAGACTTCACTGTTATTGGTGTTTTAGGGAACAGAAACTGCTTCCAATGAGAATTGAGTCTCCATGCAAATATTGAATTTCTGAAACTACAGGCCCTACAGCAACTGTGAATTATTATATAGATTCTTTTATTTTTAAATACAGTCATTTGCTTTTCTGTATTTTACTGAAAACTCAGAGAAATTTAATCCTACTTTGCTGGGACTTAAGAATTTTTACACAGGTGAATTCAATTATTGCATGTATTTTTAAACATGTAGGAAAGTCTTGACCTAGGCTAACTCTACCAAACAGTGCTTAAGTAACATTCAGAAATTATTACAAACATTCCAAGATTAGATGTGGCCATGATGTTCAGAGGAAGAAAATTATGTAGGTGTTTGCTGAGGAAGAAAAATGTCTAGGTGTCTATAAGCTTTTCCATTTCAGCAGGCTTTGAGAATAGCACAGCCCATTTCATTCACTAACATCAGTGTGACCCTTTGAAGGTTCTGAATTCTATGATGAAGACCAATTCCTGTTGTCTTAAATAGATCATAGGAAGACATAAACTTAAAGTAGATTTGGTAAATTCCCAGAGAAATGTTTATAAATTTGGAGTGGATGAACTTTGCACAGAGAAGACAAATATAGTCCTAGAAATTCTACATATTTAGTTTAGCATCATTTTTTTGTGAATTATTTGTCTGACCAAGAAAACAATGATATTATAAATATTAACAGTGATGACAATAAATAATCCCATTTAAATTGGTTTGCACTTATAATTATAACAATGTTCACCCTGAAGTTCACTAAAGCATTCAGATAGAAAATAAGGTATATTATGATTTATGGACATGTATTCCATTATATCATGTGCATATACATAACTTTCATGGCTAAAGTAAAAGTCTTTAATAAATGGATATTTACCTTCTCCTGTTCTCCAGAATGTTTACCAAAACTGAATTGAGTATCTCCAAAACTTAAATACTACCTTCTATATCTTGCAATAGAAAAATGAATCAAATTAAATTGCAGCAAAGTTTCCTATTCTATGAAGAAAGGGATCACAGTGGGTCCTCCAATCCCACCACCTTACTCAGGCAGGGTCATCCTAGAGCCTGTGGCACAAGATTGTGTCCAGAGAGTTCCTGTGTATCTCCACTTAGAGAGACTCTACAACCTCTCTGGACAATCTGTTCTGATGCTCGAACACCTTCACAATAAAGTTTTTCCGCATGTTCAGGTGCAACTTCCTGTTTATGAGTTTCTACCCGTTGTCACTTGTCCTATTGCTTGGCACCACTGAGGAATAATGGCAAAAAATATATAGAACACAAGGAATTAAGTATCATTATCTTATTTATCTCTCAGAGCTTATACCTGGGCTTCTTTCCTAGACATGCCCTTCCAGATCTGAAAGGGAATTTTTCTAAAGATATATGAAATAAAATTTACAAAATCTATCCTCAGTATTCTTGTATTTACATTCAAGAATTTTAAACAAATTTTATATATAGTTTTTCCTCCCCTATGTCAAAAAAGACTTTTCTTAAGCATCAGTAAGAATAAAATTTTAGGTTTCTACATTGAATAGCTGAATGTGCAGTGCTTAATTTCAAGCCTGTGAGTAGCCTGAGCATTTTAATAATGTGTTAAGACTTGGCAGAACTTGAAACCTAAATGATGCACTCAGCAGTAGCGCAATTAATAGAATCAGTGTTTAGGTGGAATGTAGAAAGCCCATTTAAGTAATTTTTTCCTGGGAAAGGTGCAAAATGTTGAATCCTGACTTTTTATTTTCTTTGAGGGAATCCATCAAAGGCACTTCTATGAATAGGCAAATCTGCTATTCATTGTTAGATGTTCACAAGATGTAGTCTCATGGAGCTGCATATTCCATATTCGGACTTTCCTTTCATCATTGGATACAGAACTACCTTGATTGTTTTTGGAATCATGGCATAGGAACCACATGTATTTCCTCTTTGTTAATTAAATCTGAAATAGTAAAAAAACTATTTCTCATACAGAATTGCACTTGATAACATAAAAACATGGTGCTTGCAAAGAGAAATGTTCTATGACATAATTGCTTCTTAATTTTCCCCAAAGCAAGTGAAATAAAATGAACACCAGATGGAAGCCCAGAGCTTCTTAACAAAGTTTATAAAGTGTGTCTTTTATCCTAGGCTACTTTGACATTATTTAGCTCAACATCTCGAGTCTAAACACTGGTGTCAACATTAATCCCTTCTCTATTAAACATATATTTAACTAGATAACAACCATTTCTTTTATCCACTGAAAATAAGTAAGTGCAGTTCCAAATCACTGTGCTGTGATATGTTGTATCAATCCATTCTTTAAACAATTTATCCTACTTCCTTACAGAGATGGCCAAAGAGATATTTCCACTTTCATTCAATACCAATTAAGGTTCCAGGGAGCATATGTAGAATCTAAAGCTACCTTTAGACAACTCTGTGATAACATTTGTATTCTAAAAATACAATTAATATTTCAGTAAATAGTTTTTAAATCATTAAGTGTTAATGTAAAAGTCCAGTTGCTGAGATTCACAGTCATCCTCTAAAAATGTGACCCTGACAATCTTGCCTTTGCCTGAAAACAAAAACCAGACACCAAAATGTCAAACTGCACAATGCACAATTTTGCCATAGTACCTCACATATAACTACTTGTAGTGGTGTGGATTTTTTATGTTTATTTGATATGTTAAAATGGTTGGTTCTATTCACCCCCCTTGGTTTCCTGTGTGTGGTTGTTCCCTGCCCTCTCTCCTGTCACTCAATGTATCCTTCCCCGGTTTCCATAGAAATTGGATGTGTCCTTTCCCTGCTCCTCCCTCTGGTGAGCTGCCTGTCACTCAGGAACCCAACCCAGCTTCTGGAAAGCTCTGTGAAAGTCATCGAGTGATTGGACACAACCAGAGGGATTCCCCTCCTTCACCCAGGAGTTAGCTCCTGAGGGTGTCTCTCATGCCCTGAGCCACTCCGTGGTGTGTCCCTATTGGATTTTCCCTCGTTCACTCCCCTTCCCCCTCCCCGGTTCAAAAGTCAGTGTTCGAGCCGGGTTCAGGGCTGGGCTGGGTTGTAGCCTCAGGTAAGAAGGTCCCACGCACGGCCTTCCAATAAATCTTGTTGGCTCCCCCAACCCAGACTCCTTTCCTCCTTACTGGCGTCGCACAAATACAACCTGTGCCACAAGGAAGAGTGGGTCGATGGTTCTCAGAACCCACAAGATCGGCTCTAGTTATCTGTAGCTGGAGCTGTGCCTGACACGCTGCCCCGGTGCCAGAGCTAGCCTGGGCGAGCAGAGAGACACTCTCTGAAGGCACCGCGACAACTACTGTTTGGTTTGCATGTGGTAGATTAGCTTAGATGAAGAAAGCAGTCAGAAAGAAAAATATCAGAGGGGTACTTGGAAGGTGAGCACCTACTCTGATATATGCAACAGTGCTCCTCTCATCTGTATTGGGAGCCCTGTGCATAACACTGTATAACCACAGTGGCTCTGGGTATTCCATGCCTACTCTGTTGGACCCTAGGCTTATGGCTTGAGCAGCCCAAATGTTAGTGTGAGCAGCTGCTTTAAGCGGGTGTCCCCTGCTGGCACGTCCCCCATCAGTCTGTGCTGTGCTGGTGGGTGTTAGTACGGAGATAACATTACAAAATGTCAGGAGATGGTATGCGTTTCTCTTTGTTATGCAAAATAAAGGGTACAACAGCATGGGCGGGAGAAAACAATCTCCCCAGGAATGGGATCTGCACAGGGTGCTGTCAGAAAGTCTACCCCTTGGTCTGTGGTGTGTAGAAGAATGGTTGTCAGGATACAAGGGATGCAAAGCGTACTCTCTATCTATAGTCCTCTGTATAATCTCCTATTTAAATAGCTATTTCATTACACCATGTGTTGCTGGGCCTTTTTCTCTGGGACCCACAAAAATCTTTGCACTGTCTTACATTCACCTCCCTGCTCCCAGCCTCCCCTCCAAGGGCAGAACACTCTAATTGTCCCTTTTCCATCCTGCAGGTCTGTACAGACTCACACTTTCACCACCACGTCTACATTAATACAATAGTGTGACTATAATTCTATTGATCCTTGCTTTTATTTTCTCATCTTAATCTTTTTCTCTATCCATGAAAATCACTCAGCTGATCTAGAGCACTCAAAACACTTGAGACATCTGCTAAATGTGTTTTGTAGGCTGCAATTAATGGGGTATTCCACATGCATCTGGGAAATCAGAGACTGTTAGTTGATACTCCGATATTTCACATGAAGAATGGATGAGCTGAACTTGCTGTGAATAATACGACTTCATTGGTTGTTTCCTTTTTTTTTTTTTTTTTGTATGTGCATTGAAAGAGATTCAAGTGCATAAATGTGTTGTTATTTTCTACCATCACCTGACCTTACACATACTTTTGTGTAAGCACTCAAAGTAAGCGGAATTTTTTCATGATAGCTCTGTTTCTCTGAGAGGGATTAGAAGTATCTCATATTGTTTATGAATACCATATATTTCCTTCTTGTATTGCAAACTCCAGTTTAATAGCTGGTCGCTTTCTTGATGTTTTTCACCTTCAGTCTTGGGCTAGAATTTTCAGGATAGTAATTCAAGACACTTACATAAAATTGATGACTTAGTAGCACCAGCTTTTGTTTATTCAAGAAGTCTGGATAGTCTTCTAGGTAGGTAATATAAGGCAGAAACTGTCTGATATGAGCCTGCAGATTTGTTCAATGGGAGATTTTTCAATAAAGGGACTGGAAAGAAACAACCCTTTTTGACCACTCCTAAGAGATTACACAAGAAATCCCATGAGTCAAATAGAAATCCCTATCAAGCAGGTTGTCACAAGGAAATCTTGTTTAATTATCAGTGTATTTACTTGCTTATGCTGACGCCAGAGTCTGATGTTAGACTATAGTGCTCATACTTTGGTAAAAGGTTTGACCTATGCTAACTCTCTATGGAGGCAATTTTAACCATAGAATAAACAGCTGGCTTGCGAGTTTCTGTTCGCAGGACAGGACCTCAGTCACAAGGTCTTAATGCAATAAAACTATTGATAGATCCTTAGACTGATGGATAGTCCAAATACCGAAGAGGTAGAAAATCAAAGACATATTTTTTTTTTTTTCCAGATTCAGATGTATTTCTTCAAGAATCATATATGAGGGAACCAGCAAAGATGGGACAGTATGTTCTTTAGAACACCACTGAATGCATTGAATTCATTAAGGTTTTTAGTTGGCTGATGTTTTGAATCAAGAACAGAAATACAAGGGTGTCAATAACCTGCCATGTGGAAACATCTGTCACTGATGCAACCTACCTCTGGACTTTGGAAGATGGTCTGTACTTTCCCACAGTTTACTTGAGCATGAGATTTGGTCCTAATTTTCACCAGCAAGCAGAATAAACAGGCCTTAAATCACTGTCCTTATAATTTAATGTCCCTGAATTATAAAATAAAATTCAATTTTTAAAAATGAAAAAAGAGTGCCAGTCTGTTGCAGTAAAAAAACTTACTTTGCACAATATCCTTCCTGAAATTTTGTTTTTACCTAGTAAAGGACAGTCTATTTCTTGCTTATGTAGGGAGAGAAGTGCAGAGTAAGATAAGGCGTGCTTGTAGCATACTGCAGATATTTAATATTATCAGTTAATTTTGACCACTATTCTAGCAGTCCCATGTGAATCTGCTGAATGAATATTGTATCTTCACCTCTTGTATCTGAATCCATGATGTGTCCATAAAAATTCTTGAAAAAAAGACCATAAACAACAACAAACCCCAAACAATCAAACAAAGAAATAAACAAAAATCCCAAACAGACCAATAACAAAATCCACATAACCTCCCACAAGAAACACAAGGTGACGCATAGATAATGTAGGAAAGAAGTTAGTTCAAGCTGACAGGGGTTAGGAATACAGCCTGTGAAGCCCAATTCTCCTAATTCTTGGTTTATGTTCCGCAATTGCCACAAACAATTCCAGTTACAAAACACACTACTGTATTTTTCAGAGCACAAAGCCTGAGGCTTGGCATACAGGTTCATTTCTAGACTGGGCCGTGGGGGGAGTGTGTGTGTGTTTATTTTCTTTCTTTTTAAATATGCATTCTAAAACAGGTAAAATAGGTAAAAATTTTAAAGTGTTCAGAATGCTACTGCAGTGCAATGTGCGTGTTTATATAACTATCACAAAAACCACAGAGAAAGATACCTTTCATCCTGGGCTCTCCTAAACAATTTTTCTTTAGCAGGGATTAAATAATGAAAAATACTTAGTTAAACTGCTGGCCACACTCATATTGTTTGTACCACTCCTGGTAAAGACCCTGGGGAGCAGCAGTGGAATCTGTGCTATTGATTGGCTGGTTAAAGAGAGACCTATTAGATCGAGACAGGCTAGATTGATTATACAGCAGCAGAAGGAGCTCAGATTCAGAGCTGAGTGAACGTCAGGGTGAGAGAGAGAGGGAGAGCAAGCGAGAGAAAGCGCGCAATAGAGGGAGCCTGTACCCACTTATAGCATCAGTGTGTGACAGATGGTGCCTGATAACACTGATATTGAGCTCCTTCAGTGGAGAACTTGCTGAGCTACCCTTTTTTTCATTTGCAAGAGGATGCCAGCTCTAAGCCAGTGCAACTGATGACAGACCGGATCTTGGAATAGTTCGTTTCACTTACAATTACATCTCTCATGGTCTGCTTCTCTGAAGAAAGGCTTTTTTTTGGAAGACAAAAATTCATTCTCTCCCCTTCTCTCACGTATTATTGATGATCTACAGAGTTTGATCTTCCAGGTAAGGAAATTATCATTTGCTTTTCTAAGCAGTTAAAAAAGGAATTATTCTTTTTGTATCTTGCATGTTAAATACAAGCTTTGACATTTGTTCTCAGAATGAATTTTTTGCACTTGTATTTCTTTCACTCACAGATTATATGTATCAATTACTATGTACACCTAAAGGCAATTAACAGGACATGGTTTTGCATTGCATTTATCATGCTTAACCCTTTAGGTGAATGGAATGAAACAAACAGGAAAGATTATTTCTAACTACTTGGATGATGTTTTAACTTAACTTGTCCCACACATCCTAAACAGTCTGGTGTAATAATGGCACACAAGCTCTTCCATATTATTAATCCATTTGTGTACATATTGTGAAGCCAGGTAGAGAGAATATTTACCTGAAGGATTTCTCAGTGCTTGTCAGTAGTTTGCAATAGTATCTGTCTTTTGACTGCAAGCTTGTCACTGCTGAGTAAATATGGTAAGCCTTAAATAATTTAGTATTAGGCTGCCATTTTTTATAGATATAGTAGTTATTGGGAGCATTCTGCCTGCAAAGCAAAGATCAAGGCTTATGACTTGAAATGTGAAACCTAGGATGTTCTGTTATACTGTGCTATGTATTTGAAGCAGCCATCCCACGGACTGATTGCCTGTTTTGATATGACATTGACTCTACTGTCTCTTAACTGCAGAGCTCTACATAAAGTTTCTAGGTATTTCCTGCAGCTGTGTTTTAAGTGGTTTTGCAATCATAGGTGATAGGTTCTGATAGATTGCTGTGGCTTTGGAGGTGATAGGCTGTATCTGAAATAACCCCGCTTTTGGATTTGAAGTAAGTCAGGAAGTTGATTGACTGGGGGTTTACAGGCCACGGGAGCGTAACGTGAAGACAGCTCCTTCATTAGCAGCACATTCCTTCCAGCTATGACAACATGCACCACCTTCCTCATCAGTTTGTGCACTCTGCTCCTTGTTCCAAACTGCAGTTTTTCATATGCCAGATATTGTGATTATTCCCTCTGGGTGAAGTAGAGGCATCGATCTATTAATGCAAGCATTTAAGTAGACTTTGACCCAGACAAGTAGAGCGTTACAATGCTTTGGCCAGTTAAGAAACTGCCTGTAGCAAGATCTTGCTGCTAGGAGGTGGACCTATGTGTAATCCAATTTATTCAATTACTAAAGAATCACAACTACAGAAAAAGCACTTCTCTTCCCTTGCCAATAAATGTTTAATAAATTTCCATAAAACACCATACTTAAATAATTAAAGACTTCTCAAAAGCCCAAATGGGAAGGGGACTTGTCAAAATGATTATTTATAATTTTTAAAAGGCATACAAGAATTGAGGCACTTAGGTATATAGAGATTTTTTTTACAAACTAGCAGTAATTTGAGGGGGATATCTTAGTGATCACATGGATAAAATATGCAATGCTTCAGAGAAAGCTTTGTCTTCTATAATGTATCATATAAATAAGCACCGGCAGAACAGGAAGTAAACTGATGACCCCAAACTAAAAGCTTACTTCAACTATAGCATGTGCTATTTTAATACCTTGTATCTTCTATGTGAATACTGTTTATGCTATTTCTTATACACACAAATGTCAGCAATTTTGATGTTTCCTTCTGAAACTCTTTCCAGGTAGCCAGAAATTCTCTTGGGGAGCACATTTTGCCCCCATAGCTTTATTGGCTGGTATTTTACCCCATAAAATACTGCCAAAGGTGAGCACTGCACACCTTGACTATGGAGTCAGAGTGCAGACTCTCACCATAAATAATGGAAAGAAACTCTTTACATTTTAATTACCTGACTGAAAATTTTAACACTAAGACAAAGACATGGGTACTGAGAGCTACATTTACCAAGCATAGGCAGTATTTTATAAGGAGCTAAGATAATTGAATGTCTAATTCACTTTGTGTACTTATAAAGCTTAAGGCCTGCCTCAGTATATTTCATGTGTAGTTTGACTAGAAAAATAGTCCTTTATGTGTGCTCAAAAGCTTTCCTACAGCTCTTATTAATAACTCTCTTTTCTCTCTGAAAAGTCTTTTTCACTTTACCCATGCTCTTTAAATATACCTTATAATTTTCTGATTAGAAAAAAATATGTTAATTCTGTGATTTCAAAGACAGAAATATTTTTTTGCATCCAGATTAGTGTCTGCTACTAGTCAGGTTACATCTAAGCCATGAAACTCCAAATAACACTAAAAAGTGTTTATTTTTGCAATAGGAATGTTTCATTTGAACCTTAGATTTACTTTTTTGTAAGTGCAAAAGAGAATCAGAAACCCAAACAATTAGTTAAGCTTACTCTCATATTTTTCTACTCATAAGATATGTCATTCATTTCCACATAAAGTATTATAAGCATCTTCTTTTGTCAGATCCAGGAAAAAAAAAATACATGTAATAAACACAAATCAGAAAGAGTTAAGAGTTCACATATTACAAATTTTGCATTTTCTTTCAAGTCCTTGATGTTGCTAATATTAATCTGGACTTTTCTGTAACACTTTAAACTGGTTCAGTTATGTCACCTTTTCTCAAAAGATTAATTTTACCTTTTTGAAATTAATGTTGCATTCCTTCTCAGCCTGAAGTCACAGAATGTGAAATTTATTTTTATTTTCCTAGCAAATTTAAAGCCATTAGGGGGCTCTTTCCTCCTTTGATATCACACAGCTAGCTGCAATACAAAGATACAGCTAGTTCTTAGAATTTTTACTAAAAAAATTCTTCTTGAATTAATTTATTTTGGGTGTAGAACATTTTAATAATACAGAGGAGCTAACAATCTCTCTACTTTTTGTTTGTTTGTTGGAGAGGGTTCTGTTTGTTTTGGGTATTTTTATTGCACATAACTGAAAACTTTTACTGTCAATTAATGGTTATGTCTAGAAGTTACTTTATGTCCCATAAAGGAGAAGCAGCAAACATGGTCAGCAAAAATTGTGAAGTAATCCCTGGGATTACTAAATTTAATTAACAACCTGAATACGAAACATCACTTAAGTCCAAGAAGTTTGTTCTTATTATTTATTCTAATAACTGTGAGTAATGGTGCAACTAACATTAAAAAAAAAAAAAAAAACACCAAAAAAAACCTGTCGAGTACTGTTATATTGGACTGAAAAGAACCTAGACTATCTAGAAGTGACATGCTCTTCCTTTACATAGCTTGCTTTCAGAAGGGTTAAGTATGTGACCAGGGTTTTTGGATCACTCGATTTCACAAAATGTGAAAGTTTCAATTCTGAGAACATTTACTCATATGAGCAGCTACACTGGAGTTACCATGGGCCAAATTCCAACATCTTTGTTTTGCTTATTACCCTTCGGTTTCTGTAAATTCATTGCACCATTAGACCTGAAATCTATTGCAAAATTTCTACAATTTCTTGTGGGGTTGTAAAATTTGTACAATTTCTTGTGGAATTCCTTGGGAAGAATTATAGAATAGTCTAATGCAGGCTAAGGAAAAAAATTAATTTGTTGTAAAGCACAGCAATGTAGTTGCAAACACTGCAATATCATGCTGAGGTGAGGCCACGAGAAACATGAGTGTCAAAAGAGAAGCAAAATAATTGTCCCTCTGTTCCAGTTTTGAAGCATTTTCTTATTCCTGCCATCTTTGAAAGAAAAAATCCTAAGTTGATAAATGATTTTATCCACCCTGAACCAACTTGCTACGTTATATTGTTTAGCTTGGGGAGATTTTAATACTACCAAATCCAGAAAAGAAAAGAAAAGAAAAGAAAAGAAAAGAAAAGAAAAGAAAAGAAAAGAAAAGAAAAGAAAAGAAAAGAAAAGAAAAGAAAAGAAAAGAAAAGAAAAGAAAAGAAAAGAAAAGAAAAGAAAAGAAAAGAAAAGAAAAGAAAAGAAAAGAAAAGAGAAAAGAAAAGAAAGAAAAGAAAAGAAAAGAAAAGAAAAGAAAAGAAAAGAAAAGAAAAGAAAAGAAAAGAAAAGAAAAGAAAAGAAAAGAAAAGAAAAAAGAAAAGAAAAGAAAAGAAAAAAAAAGAAAAATAAAGAAAAGAAAAGGGACTGACACACTTTGTGATGCTTGACATTCACAATGAAGGAGTAAAATCTAGCCAAGCTGGATTTTTTTCTAAAAAAATCAAGATTAAAAAAATATTATTTCTTGGTTTTACTACACATCTGAATAATCTATTTTTGGATCCTCCTATAGCAACTATCATATGACGTATCAATGAAGAACTTTGGTCCACTGAACAGCGTCTACAGGTTCCACCCAGGAGTTCAAGATATTTTGTTTATTGCTCTGCATAGACAGAGGTTCATACAATACAATTAAATTGTTAAAAATATGGAATAAATAAAATATTGTTTCTGAGATGGATAATTGATGCTTCAAACTCAAAGACGATCTTCATTAGATATATTATTAGCACATTGCAAATTCAGCAACATGTGAATTATCTTTGTTAGTAGAAGAGGGCTTATTCATTACTAAAAGGTGGCTAAAGTTAACTATGATTTGCTTGCATTTCAATTAATTAATTATGTACATATGAACAGTCATCAAAGCTGAGATGGCAATATTATTCATAATTCATCAGGCACAGCATTGCTAGGCAGTCAAAGCAGGTGATTGTTCCACTGTATTCTGCGCTGCAGTGGTCTCACCTGGAATCTTGTGAGCAGGTTTAGGTACCAAAATATAAAAAAATGTAGAAAGCCATTAGGGAGCATCCAAAGGAGGGCCAGAAAGATGGTAAAAGGTGAATGGGTGGGGAGGGCATACAAGGAGTGGCTGAGGTCACTTGATCTGTTCATCCTGGAGAAGAGGAGACTGAGGGGAGACCTCATTGCTGTCACAACTTCCCCATGAGGGGAAGAGGAGGGGCAGGCAGTGACCTCTTCTCTGTGGTGACCAGTGACAGGACCTGAGGGAATGGCCTGAAGTTGTGTCAGCGGAGGTTTAGGTTGGATATTAAGAAGTTATTAAGAAGATATTAAGAAGTTCTTCACCCAGAGGGGGCTTGGGCCCTGGAACAGGCTCCCCTGGAAGTTGCCTTAGTACCAAACCTGACAGAGATCAAGAAGCATTTGGACAATGTTGTCAGGCACATGGTGTGATTCTTAGATTGTCCTGTGCAGGAGCTGGACTTTGCTGATGCTTTTGGTTCCCTTCCAACTCAGGATATTCTATGATCATATGACTATTTATGGCTCAAATCAGACCAAGCAAATCGCTGGAAGAATGACAGGAAGTGTAGCAGAAGCAATGAGCAGAGACCACTTCTTCATTTGAGTCAAGCACCCTAGCAGTAAGGCTCTTTTCTCCTCTATAAAACACAGTTGAATTTAATTGTATGCTTTGCTTCCTTGAAATCAATGAAATTTTATGTAAAAGATAAAAATTAAACCCATATAAGATTCTGGCACAAAGTTTCTGCAGAGCTGCACTCCAGAGGTAACTGTAATTTACTGGTTGGTTAATTCATCCCTTAAATAAACACACGATGCAAAACACTTTGAAATACTTTTGAATGAAAACTGTTGTGTAAATGTAAAGTATTATTATGGCAAAGAGAAGTCACTCAAAGTTGACTAAAGTCACTTCAGCTAATGAAAACTGCAAGAGTCTGGGGTGCTTTATTAAGCATGAACAAATAATTAATCTGATGAATGTTTAAAGACAGAAAAAGTTCTTCAGATGTACTCAAATAAGAAATATTTTTCTTTCCTATTTAATGTTTTTTATAATATATAAAGGGAATAATTCAAAAGAATAGACTTTAGAAGCAGAAAAGTCTGCAAAAGTGATTATATGTACTGTTGAAATATTTTAAAGAGAAGCAATGACAATGTAATCTAAAACACACATCATAACACAATGAAAAGCAGAATCTTTTGCTTGTTTTTAAAACTTTTTTTAACTGAAAAAAAAAAGAAAGACAACGCAAATGAAATCGCATTGATTGCATTGAAACAGCACCTGCACCTACCTCAAATTGATATACAATCCTGTATATACATATATACATATATATATA
>WBMY01008423.1:119416-134331 GCA_013397315.1 Donacobius atricapilla
AAAGGCTGCATTTGGAAAAGCTCACATAATGCAGTGTCGGACGGGCTGCGTTAGTGGAGCTGGAAGCCACAAACAGACTGTGTCTCTTGTGGAAAGTTACCAGAAGAATCAGGAGGGACTTGTCTCTCTCAAAAGACTGAATGAAAGACTATTTTATTAAGTGCTACTGACTTAAGAGTTCTGATGTTTTGTCTCTTTGCATTGTTTTTCGTGGAAAAGTAGATTGTTGCTAGGGAGGAGGGGGTTTGTTTTTGAGAGGGTTTCATGGTTGGTTTTTGTTTGTTCACCTTTAGTGTATGTTAATAAATCTAACTGTTTCTATTTTTAAATTGAACCTGTTTTGCTTTTCTTTTAATCCTATTCCACTAAAATGAAAATTAGGCGAATGTGATAACCACTACACCTATGCGCTCTCTAGCCTGAGAATTTCATTTGACATGCAAAGATTTAACCTTCATGGTAATTACAGCTACAATTTATTTACAAGTAATTACACAAGTGCATTTATATACATATATATATATACAGTTTTAGATATCATTGTCCATATAACCACATTTCAGAAGCTTGCGTGAAAATTGAAAAGTCCTAATGCTCCAGGACTCTAAAAATTAAAATTTATCCACCAAGGAAACCAAAATGAAAACAAAATCTGCATCAGGATAAAAGAGTTAGCCTGTCCTGCTGTAGTATTTTGCTGTGAATGACCCCCTTACCTGCATTTAGCATGTTGATTACTCAGACCACTGAAGCACAAGGTGCTGTGCAGAGGCATCAGTCAATAAGGTAATTTATAATGATCACCCTTCTGGGCAAACTAAGGGATGAACTAGTCATTACTGTTTTCTTCTAGCTGAGGAAATCTGTTCCCCTGTTGATAAATATTCACCAAACAAACAGAAAATCCACCAGCCTCTCTAACATTTTCTTCTTACAGGGAAAGTGAGAGGCTGTAGTTGAAACTGATTGTGCCTGAATACAGCTTAATAACAAGAAGCATCTCTTTTTAACCTACGAGACTCTGATCGATGTATTCATCAATAACATAATTGGTTTAATGATACAAGAAGCTGCTGTTAGGGTGGCTTCAAGTTAGGGAAAATGACTTCCCTTAAATGTGTTGGAAGCAATGTACAAACTGATGGCCAGCATTCCATTGAAGCAGAGAGCAAAACATGGACTTATCTCACATGCTTCCATTGACTAACTATAGCTGAATGTCACTTGTAGGAGTGCCAAGGGTTGCTTCATTTCAGGGCTCCCTTTGTGTGAGTAATGGCTGAGGGCCAGGATCAGGGATGGAACTGGAGGCTGGGGCCAGAGGTCAAGGCTGGGGCCGCCTATAGAACCTTCTGGAAAATTGCTGCTAGGGTGGGAAGGAGGTGCTTGTACCACACACAGGACAACTTGGGGGAAGGGAGTACAGCTGGGCAGAGGCTGGGGTGATGGAGGGCAGTCTTGCGCTGAGGCATGGCTGTGGGAGCAGGGTGTCGTGTCCTGTGATGGAAGGGAGTGGAAAGGAGCGGGCTGTGAGGAGGTGGGAGAGCCCTGCGAGTCACCTGTTCTGCTTTCTACTGTTCTGAGGGACCCTCCCTTCGGAGGCCTCTGCTGTGGCCATGTATGTACCTTGCTGTTTGTATCACCTGCCCTGGTGCCAGGCTCGGTTTGCTGCTGGGTTTGCTGTAGGAGGAGGATTTTGGTGGTCCTGGCTGCATTTGCTGAGAAGGCAGCCAGCCTTGGAGGGGACAAGAGTGAGGTTGTTGTAGAACCCAGAAGTTAAACTCAGGGAAACTTGCCTGCGAAACTGCAACCAAGACCTGTTTGTGGTGGATGAGATGCCAGGCACTAAGGTTAAATCCTTTTAGATAAGAAGTGTTTTGGGAGAAAAAGGGGAAGGGGTAGGCACAGACCCTGGAGGTGGTGAATACAGGAGTGATAGAAGACCAGACTTGTAGCATAAGAGTTGTAGGTGGTAATACTATTTGCTGAATAAGGCCTTGTTGTGAATCCTTGTCTTGATGGCTGTATTGTATCTTGGACACTTTTGGATGATGGTAAGAGAAGGAAGTAAAAAGTATTCAGCTCTCAAGACTGGGGTTGTGGTTGCTGTATTTAGTTTCACTTTCCTCTTTTTTCCAAAAGACTAAATCATGTTGAATGACACTCTCTTACGTTGCTGGTATACCAGTCTAATCTGAGTGTTTCAGACTGTTTGCTCATTGTGCAAATCCAAATGAAACAACATCAAGAGAGCCTTGGAGAGATGTGCAGCTGATGCATATTTCACGGGCTGATGTGCTGAGTTAATTCAGCCAGGCTGCTGGCAGACGGACAGAGTCTCTGGCCTTTGCCTTACTTAATCTTGCCATCCCATTGACAGTGGCCAGAGTAGTCTGTGAACAAGCTGTCATTCCTCATTGCTGCCAGACCTGTTGCTGGCAATTTTTATAGCACCTTGGTAACTATCCATGACCTTTTTGTTTCAGAATTCTTTGGTTTTCCAAAATTGTTTTATTTTATTTAAGCTGTAAGTCTCTTACAAAAATGTAGAAAAATGATAGTCGGTTTATGAAGTGACAATGACTTTATGGCATAGGCTCACAATCAGAGATTCATTTTCCCCCGTCTCTCAAGCACAATATGCCATATTTATCACAAAAAAGGTTATCCTGTACAGAAAAAAGGGCTTTCCTGCAATTCCCAGGTTCAGGGGGAAAGATCCAGGAAGGCTGATAATGACTTAATGGACTCATAACTGATGCAATTTGAACTGTTGTCAAAATACTCTTTACTAAATTGTATAATGGGAATTAAAACAACATTTTTTTATGTTTTCACTCCCTAAATCTAGAGCCTAAGACTCACATTTAAGTGATTAGCAAACTTCTGTATTTTATTAAAATGATTGTTTAATAATACTGAGTGACATCAGCTAAACAGTGATAACTGGAAAAAAAACCCAAACCTGTATTAGGCATAAGCTTTCACACATAGTAAAAATTCTACCCTCTACTTTATCAAATGTTAAACTGCAAAAAACCCCCCAAAATAGCCAGGGCTATTTCTCAGTGGAACTTAGGATTATTTCATTGGGAAAATACAGTTTTGCCATATTTCCCTCTAACTGGAGATTTACAGACTGGTAATGAAACAAAACATACACATTCTGGCTCTCCTTGCTCTCTGTCTTTATTGAGTCACCTATAAGTATATGTAAGACTTAAAATCTCTAAATTTTTGTCTGGCTCACTAAAGTTCTACTTTTTTTTTTTTTTTTTTTTTTTTTCCNTCACAATTTTCTTTTTTTTTTTTTTTTTTTTTTTTTTTTTTTTTTTTTTTTTTTCCCAGAAAGGCCTTATAAAGTAATCTGTTAGGAAAAAAAAATGTATCTGTGAAAGAAAATGTAGGTGATTTCTAGAAAAAAAATCACAGTCTCTTTGCTCTGCTGTCATTGAAATGTATGTTTTGTAGGTTTCTTCCAGAATACATACAAAGGGATAACTTTCTATAATTGTTTTATTTCAGATGGACTCAGAATCAGTAGAAATCAGCACGATTTAGGTAAATCAAAGAAGATAAAGTCCTTGCTTTGTTCTAAAGACAAAAATTCAAATCTTAATCAAAGAAAGAATATCCAAAACCAACAACCAACTGAAGTATTACAGCTTGTGTCATCTCTTACCTTGGGCCAAATGAAAAGTCTGCTATCTGAAGATATTTCTTAAGTTCAACTTCTTATAGCAAAGGGTCTATAAATTAAATATAGATTGTGGCTCTCAGGTTTTTATTTGACAAGTAAGAGCAGAGCTTTTACTGCATTGTGGTCTTGTTTACAGGTTGTCAAAATATTTTCGTGAGTTTCATTTTTTTTTCACTAAAAAGTGCTATTATGTACAGCCATTCACTGAATTCAAAAAGCAAATACTCTAGGAGGTTTTTGTGAGCCAAGTGATAAAGGACTTTATTCTTAAGAGCATTTAATTTTCTGACTGGATTTTAATATTATGACCAAGCACTCAAATGATAATTTTTTAAATTACCTTGTGAATTATTTCCAAATGCTGGTGGAGTACATAGAGCTCTGCCATCAAAATGTAAGTGGGGCATGGTCAGTGTAGGAGCTGTTACTTATCCATATTATGTCTCATTTTATATAACTGCCTATTGTTATCATTTTCTTCTGGCCTGAAGTCTTGCCCATACATTTGTGTTGTTGTAGAACACTTCCTTTTCTCTTTGCAGCTAATTCTCATGACGTTTTGGTAACACTGCAACCCAGGTGTTCTTTTCCTGTCTGGGATACATGTGGCAGCCAACAAGGGAGAATCCTGAATTTAATACATAGAAAACTTTATGGAAGATGAACAAAGGATTTCTTTGCAAGGTAGTAGGACATATGAATGCATATAAGGAAAAGCAGTTGTTATTAAGAAAAATGCCCTCAGTGAATCTGATTTTTTTTTTTTTTTTAACATACTCTTGAAACCTTCTGTCTGTGCTTGTGGAATATTCTATTGTACATGCATCACATAATAGTCTACAATTTCCTACAGCTAGTGGAGTTATTCTGATATAGTAAAAACTCCAGGATGAAGCAGACCTAGTATTTAAATTCTAATCTGTATCCGAGTATAATATAATTTATGAGTAATGCTACATGAATTAGGGGATTTTGAGCAGATGCTTGTTCTTAATTAATATTGATATGGTAAGCTTTTAGCATTTGCCAGTTTTCATTCCAAAATTTCCCTTTATCAAAGAGGATTGAAAATTTGACAAATTTACATTGATTTTGAGGCAAAACTGCACTATTGTGTCACTGGTATCAGCATTAGTTACATATACAGTCACATTACTCCTTAGGCACAAACCATGTCTGAGTTGTGTGTGGAATACAAATATGGAAACATGTATTGATACTGAAGCTATAACACTAATTGCTATTAATTAAAATTAAGCCACTTCTCTATGGAGAGGATTATTCATCAAATGACAATTTTATATAAAGACAGAGTACCTTTCAAGTTTAATTTACAGCTTATGTAAATATTGAGTGATGTGCACAGAATGAATAGATAAAGTCCTCTGATTAGTTGGTTGGTTGGCTGGTTTGGGGTTTTTGGTCCTATGCTGCACAAGAGGTTCAGTAAAGTTAATAATGATGAACTTCTCTGTCTTCCTCTTAACTCATTAATTTTTTGAGAAAAAAAATAGTTACTCTCATATCTTCATAGATCATATCCCATGGTTTTTTAACACTTCTTTTAATGCTGTGGTGTTTTTATCTCAGCCCTGTGTCAGTCAGGATATTTTTTAAAGCATCATTGAATCAGATAAAAATTTTCACAGGTATTTTAATACTCTTCAGCTGCTTGTATCAGTGCTTTACAGCCTGAAGAAAGGAACAAGATATCAAAAAATGAAGTATGCCTTTCAAAATCAGGAAGCTTGAGTGTGGATTCCAAATTGATAGGTAGCTCAGAGTCTTTTTCAAATGTTTATTTTGTTTTCCTGTGTGTGGAAAACTGTCTACACTGTGCTTTTAAAGCTCCAAAATGTTGGCGTATAGGATATGAGGATAAATACTGTAGCTTAGTAAAGCCTTAAAACATTTTTCTAGAATATACAAGCCCTTGAATATCTCTGTAGACAGTAAAAACACAACTGTTACTCCTCAGTTCCTCATGAGTTCTGTTTTCATAGAAGGTAGGTAATGCAATGTACCGGCAATATTATTATCTCATACCGTTTTCTTGAAGATGGAGGGCAATTGAAGACATATGCAAAGCAACCTTCACAGAATCATAAAATATTCTGAGTTGGAAGGGTCTCACAAGGGCTCTCATTGAGCCCTTTCTGAAAGTAGACTTGTGTGTGCTTTAAAGGAATTATTTAATGTTGTTTGCAAAATTTTTATTCTGATTTTCTTCTAAGTAATGAGAATATTTGAGAAATACTGTCTCTTGGTGTTTGAAGGACTTCTTGTGAAAATTGTATTTTTAAAAGCTGCTTCTGTGGAGTTTCACATTAGAAGACATCAAATATTTGACAGGAAAAAAAATTACATAATTTAAGGGGAAAAAATGTATTTTGCCCAGAAAAAAATATAAAGACCTGCTTTGTGTTTCAGGTGTTTTCAAATCCTGAGACTACATCATAAAATAACTACTTTTGTCTTTGTATGACATGTATCATTGAAGTAGCTGGTTTATATATGTTTTCAAAAGGAAAATATGGGGGTTTTCTGCTATTAATCCAGACATGAATTTTACCTGAATGTTGTGGCAAACTTAAGGCGATCATTAAGAGGCAGGCAATATATATATATTTATAATCATATAGAAGGAACACAGGATGATGCCCTATATTAATCTTTAGGGTGAAAAAGAACATCAGTTGTGCCAGGTACCCTCAGTAGACTCAACAGGTTTTCTTTGAAGCACTTCCTCCCTCTCAGATGCGCTTAAGCCACTAGAAATGACAACAAATGGAGGAAAACTTGCGAGATGCATTGAAGTGTAGCAGCCTATTCATAAATGTGATCTTGTGTGTTTCATGCCTGATATTTTTTATGGTTGTGGACACTTGCACCCTCAGAAGTAATTAAGAGTAAACAAAAGAGGTGTGCACAAAGAAACAAAAGCTTAACATTTTCTGTAAGGCTTTGCGCTGTAAATACTGTAAGAGTATAACCAAGTATTTTTATATCTTAGGAATGCAACAGTCATGGTACAGCAACAGTTGCAAGGGAAAAGGTTGTTTTTCAGGTTATATTGTCAGTTCTCAACAAAATGAATTACACACGGTGGGTGAGTAAAGCTGTCCCTGTGTTTATGATCCCTGACTCATTCCACAGATTTTATTTGCTTCCATTTCAAAGACATTTTACTACTTTTGTACAGCAAATTGTATCTACACTATAAAGTAACAGTTGCAGCTTTTACAAGTCTGGGATTACATATTCCCTGGACAGTTTTGTTTTCATAGGGACAAGTCTTGAGATATCAAAATTCTGGAAAAGTAGAAAATTGTTTGAGGAAAGTTGGCCCCAGGTGACAAAAGGAAATTGGAAGACAAAAGAAGAAATAAAAAATAAATAGAGTCCTGTTGCTGCAGAGGACCAGCTGCAATAGTTGTTTCTCTACTCCCATATGTTTGTGAATCTTGACCTCTTTTGTTAAAGGTGGAATTTTTTCTTGAGAAGGGCTCAATAAATGCTTCACTTCACATGTATAGAAAGGTGACTTGTGGTGTCAGGGAAACAGTGTGGAAAGGGCCAGGGGATGAGAATAAAAGGGAGGGGGTATGAAAAGTGCCGTAGACCTGTACCTTATAGCCTACTTTTCAGTTTTCACTTGTAGACCCTATCCAATTACCTCCTCTCATTCTATATATTAAGAAAAGCAAAAGATGGACACTAAAATAAGAAAAGCAACTTCCTGAAACTAAATAAAATTTCTTATTGGTGCTCAATTAACAAATTTGCTGAAACTATTTTTCTTGTTGCAAAATCAGTATTGAGGTACTGGGATTTAATTTTTCAGAGCAAGTCACTGTGAACCCCATGGATTGTGCCTGGAGGGTTGAAAGTGGCTAATTTGAATATCAATTAATAGTGTTCAAGTGACTAGGAGCTCTGCAATAACTTCTTGTTTACACTTCCACCTTAATAAGTATATAAACATGAAAATTTACTAGATACTGTTTCAGTTTCTCTCAAAAATCTATCACGTAGAGCTTGACATAGATCTGCCATAGGAGGATACAGAGGATAGAAAACTGGGAAATCCTCAGATGGCATGTTTCCTTTATTACGAACTAGTCCTCCGGAATTTCTGATCACATCTTAGCTGTCGTATGGACCTTGCTGTCTCATCCTGTCCTGAGGTACCACAAGCAAGAATGCAAAAGATGTTCAGTCTAACAGAGTTAATGAATGATCACAGGATACTTTTGAATATTCTGCAGCAAATTAGAAGTCAAAAGTAAGATACTGTAAAAGGCAGCTGTAGTGTTTTGTAGCAGAGCTTAAACAGAATGTACCTGTCTTGGATAAAATCTTAGATAATTGCAGGAAATGAATTATTTGTGGTACAGATGAGAACTAAAATGCTTAAAACATGCAGTTAGATTTTGGGAGAGTATTCTTCCTAATGATACATCTGCGGACAAATTTAGTCACAAATATTTATCGGATTATCTAAAGTTTATATATAAAACTTAGGCAGTAGTTTAATATTTCTTTTGCAATGGCATGCTCTTAGATTGTCCTCATCTGGTCTCTAGTTACTGTAGTCTTGGGAAAATGGTTTGGAAAAGCACTTAGAGCTCAAATTATTGATGTATTGTGTGTTGGACCCACATACATGCCTTACATTTCCAAATGTCCAGTGGTAGCGTGTATGTTTAAGATCATATCAAAGAAACAATAAGCCTATTCGATTTTGATTCTTTGATAAAGAACATCCTTAATAATCACAATATTTTGATACCTCTCACTTGAGCCCTGTCTTGCAAATTTAAACATTTGTTTTCTGGAATGTCTGTGCTTTGTGATACATGCAGTTAATGGAAAGTCCTTAGAAACCCACTGAAGAAGGGGTTTTCTTTCAGCTTGTGTGATGTTTTGATGTCAGAGATGTCACTTTTAAATCTGAAATAAAGTGTAAAACAATTCTGTTAAGCTTATATTTACCTGTTGCTTAGTAGAATGTTCAACTGATATAGACATTTCCATGTGGAAAACCTAAATGTACATTCTTAAATAATAGCAAATTTCCTCTTTCTGGGAAAGTCCTTCAGGACTGGAAACAGACATCATTGACATCTTAAACAACATGCATTTAATCTGCCTTTAATTATGTATGTCCTTTTTTATTCTCTATATATGCTTTACACATTAATATGACTAAGATTTCAGTGAGGTAGCAGGAATTCTGAACTTCTGTTTGTTTTTCTTTCCCCCATATCCCCAACTGAGATGAAAAAGTATCAAAATGGAGCAGTATAACTCAGTGTTGAGGAAAAAATATTAACCCTTTTTTTAAAGTTTAGAAAGAAAAGAAAAAATAGGAAGTGAAATAACAATTAAGGAATTGGAGGAAACAATTAGAAATAATCTGAGTTTTATTCTAAGTATTTAGTGAAAAATTTGCCATAGGTATAATATGTTTGCACAATTGTAATCTCTCTTCAGACCTCATATAAACATTGCAAAAAGCTAAATATATTGAAGATGCCATAATTAATGCCTGACTTTAGATACGAAGCAGTGTAAATCTTTATTGATTTATATTGTGGCTGGAACTCCATAGAAACTATACATCCAAGAAGTGTCCTCTGTTTATAGTTGACCTTTAAGAAAGGTCTAACAAAGAGAAGAGGGCTGCAGTTGTCTTAGTCTTGCAGTCTTTTGAGCCAAGTCATGAATGACTGCTATGTCCTAGGAGAAAAAATGTGCTGCCAAGTGCTAAAGGGTTACTAAATCATATTAAATAAGTAGTTATGAGTGTCTGCAGTTTCATAAAAGGCAAAATATTTAGGTCCACTTTTGAACATGTAAACACAGGAGTTTTTACCTCCTAGCTAGTTGTCAACAGAAACACTAATGCTTAAATTCACCTTGGAAAATTATTTTGAATCCTCCTTCAGCTATTGTCTTATGGTTTCTGCTTAGTAAGAAAACAACAGTCAGACCAAATTGATCTGCAAAGAAAGTGTGCTGTTAACTTTTGGAACATAGAGACAGAAGCCTTTATCAAGACAAGTGGAATTTGGGAGTGAAATATTTGTGACATTTTGAGAGGAAGAAAAGTGATCTAACTGGTATTGCAGTATCTCATTCTTCACCCAAAAACAGGAGGGCTGCTGATTCCTAGGCTTGACCTGAAATTCATTTGTTTATCTGAAACACAGGCACACTAGTGGACCTGGATTGAGGACATGCTTCTAGGCAAAGCCATTATCCAAACATATTTTCTTAGCTTATAAAATGTATCTAGATGGTTATTTGGTTATTTAGCTCTGTGCATTGTCTGGGAAAAAACCCCCAAAAATCTAAAGATAAACACACCCCATAATTCCTGCACACATGCCCCCGCAGCCCTTTTCTGAAGGTGTTCATAGCACATCTGAAGATTGCAATTGCCACCATTCATGCAATGCAATTAACAATCCTCTTTATGCATAAAAGAAAATAAATCTCTTCTCCTATTTTGTAAGTTCTACTGCATACTGTATGAAATAAAAACTTTTAAAATTGAAAATAAAAGAGAACATATTTTTGAAACTACATCACATTATTATTATTTTAAATTACTTGTACAAATATTTTCTTACTACTTAGAATTATGTATATTTTTCTGTTTTTTCAGTAAATCTTTGTTTTAGGAGGCTATTGGCAGAGATGAGAAATTGCAAGTTTGAGTTTCTTGCAAGTTTTTTTTTGCCATGCAAAGATTGCATGCACTTTATTCCTTTTGTTATTCACAAAACAGGATAGCAAGATTAATGACAATTTAGTGTGTCTGTACAGTCAGTTCACCCCTGTCAAGGAGAATGTTGAGACTTCCATTTTTATTCTTCCTTGTCCTTTGCTGCTGATTGTAAGAACACTAAGCAAGTTAAAGAATGTGTTTGTCAACTAGAACATCTTTCTGTTATGACCTGGATATTCATCACGAGTCTTACTTTAGAAGTGTGGAATAATGATAAATTTGGGTGCTAGCTGGTGTAATCTGGCTGTCAACCAGCAACCTTGAGTTGAGATGCTCTTTTATCTTGTGGAACAGATTCATGAGACATTCACTCCTTAAGTAAAATCAACTATTTAGCTTTTCTTCCCGCATCATCAACAAGGTATGGTGGTGTTTTGAACTTAATTTATGCAGTAAACAAACAATGAAATCTGTTTCTGTCAGCCCTTCCATCTTGGAAAGCAGAAAACAAAAAAGAATGTGGTACAGTGATTAATGATTGTGATTAGCTCTCTAGAGGTTATGGCTTCATGCCCTAATAATTCTTCTGTCATTACTCTGGATAAGATGCTAGATTAAGCACATATGCCTTCATCCATACAGCTTGCTAAAAACCTAGGAGTTGACCTTTAGCTTTGTATTTTTCACAAATGCACTTTAAATGCTGAATGTGTAACTTGTGCATCCTGGTCTGAAGTAAGAGGAGTGTTGTCCCTAGGCTAAAGGAGGTGATCTTTCCCCTCTACTCAGCACTGGTGGGACTACACCTGGAGTTCTTTGTTCACTTCAGTGCTCCCGAAAACAGCAAGGACATGAACTAATTGGAAAGCGTCACAAGGTTGACAAAGGACTGGAGCATCTTGCCTACCAAAAAAAAAAGGTTGAAAGAGCTGAGACTTTGAGGCTGAAGAGGAGAAAACTCCATGAGATGGGCATAAAATACCTGAAGCAAGGCTACAAAGGCAGCAGAGACTGATTCTCTCCTCCGTGGTGACCAGAGGGAATGTGCACAATAGACAACACAGAAGTTTTTCTCTGAATATCAAGAAACACTTTTTACTGTAAGGATGACTGAGCACAGGTTTCCCAGGGAAGTTGTGTGTCATATTCAACACTGCCTGCACATGATCCTGTGCACCCAGCTGTGGGTGTCCTTGTCTGAGCAGAGTAAGGCTGTACCAGATGATCTCAGAAAGTCCCTTCCAGCTTCAATCATCCAGGTTTTCCCCAGTCCCCTTGTGTCATCTTGTGGAGGGGAAGGAGAAGGAGAAGAAAATGTGGTTTAGTTTTTCTTTCATTTCTCTTCATCCTACTTTATTTTTAATTGCCAGTAAAATAAATTAATTTTCCTCAAGTTTCTTTTGTTTGGGGTGTTATGGTGATCTTTCTGGTTTTATTGTGAACTACAAGATTTTTGGTTTTATTTTCTCCCCTCCTCTGTTGAGGTGAAAGAATAAGAGAGTAGTTGGGTTGGATCTGGTGGTCTGCCAAAGTCAATCCACTGCAGACATAAATAGAAATAAAACCTTTTAGCTTGATTATACCTTATTACATTTCTAATTTTTAAAAATCAATTAGAGTGTATATTAACAGGAAAAACAGAACTGTGATTCACATACTAATTGCCACAGAATATGTCTAGAGAGTGACTATGACTGTTTTTTTTAATTAATCATGTTTTAGGACTAAAGAAGGAAAAAAAAAATCTTAAAAGTTCTGAAGTCTTGTATGTAACTCTATATATGTTACAAATTTTCTTCGTGCTTCCTTAATAGGGAACTCATTAAAAGACTATCTGCTAAAGTTAGTCTGTTTAAGAAAGCTAATTTTTCATATTCTTTCAGTCTTTAGCTGTGAAGATAAAATAAATCACTTCTTTACTACAAGAAGTCATAGAATGGACCTGTAAAGTTCCAACTCCCTGCCATGGGCAAGGACACCTTCTGTTAGACCAGTTTTCTCAAAACCTTGTCCACTCTGTTCTTGAACACAGTTTCTCTGTGCAACCCAGGTTATCACCACCTTTATCTTAAAAGATTTTCTTCTTCAAGTTCAATATAAATGGATTAGAACTGTAATTTTATCAAGGCCTGTAGTGACAATACAAACTGCCTTTTGTGCTGTCACTACAGGCCTCGATAAAAGGTGCCTTTATCATAAACCCCACTTGGAAATACTGAAAGGTCACAATAAGGTCTTCCTGAGGTCTTCTCTCTTCCAAACTGAACTTTTCCACCCCTCTCAGCTTTTCTTTATAGGAGAATTGCTCCAACCAACAGCCGAATACCTTGGTTTCTTTGGTATAGAATTGTTCTGCCTGCAAGTACATTTTCTATGCTAATTTAATTTATGTACACAACCAAATTATGAGGAAAATTTGTTCTTGCCCTTCTTTGCAATGTTATAACAATTATTACATTATTTTATTTTATTAATAACCTGGGGGTTTTGCAGCTTTTATTGCAAAACAAAGAGTGTTTTTAATTATACAAATAATACCTATTTAAATACCTGGATAAATTTTGGGAAATCAACAATTTACAATTCCATTAAAAATGTCTATTACAGCTACTGCTTCACAAAATTTGTGTTTATGCTGAAGTAGACTCTTTCCTTGAAAAGCAAGCATTGATTTTTACACTTCAATAATATGACTTGATGTACTTTTAATCAGGTTATCAAACTCTTCCAGGATACCCTTAACTATCTTTATTTCCAACATATTGCTGCCACCATTTTTGGAAGAAAAAGGGGTTTGGAAGTAGTAATGTTTTGGTACAGCCTTGTCTCTTATCCTAAAGATGATGTTTTTGAAATTATATTTCTCTTCATGTAGTATTGATCAAGACTTTTAATATTTAAATGAATGGAAGAAAGGTATTATCTAACTCTAGAACTGTAATTATAATTCCTGCTTTTTTAATGCAGTCACTTTTAGAAAAAACTTTATAAAAACTATTGTATCAGTTAATGCAAATTTAATCCTCCAGTAGAAATTTGTTTCAGAAATATGTCCTTAGAGCTTCAGAGCTTTCATTAATCAGCAATATTGTATGTAACATGCTTCAGAGGAACTTAAATTAATTTTTATAAGGAAAACTTTTTGTATTATATTGACTTGTGTTATTGTTTCCTTTCTCTCTCTATTATAAGATAAACCTTTTTTCTCCTCCTAACTCCTCCCAGCTAATTCATGTTAGCAAATTCTACCGCACCTTGCTAAGATTTTGTAAATACTTCTTGAGCAATTCTGGCTCTCCTTTCTTTCTTCTTGGAAGTTAAGAGTACCATTCAATGTTTGCAGAGCCTTACTTGCAGAAAATTATTCAGGCTTTGTTAACCAGAAGAAAAAGAGATTGTTGCCAATGCTGGCATTCTCAGAAAAAGAAATGGGAGCACTGACAGGCTTTTGAAATGGTGAAGTCTATCTCTACAATTCCATTTCTTCTCACTACCTGATGACCTGTCAGTTTGAGTAAGCCCACCAAGGTGTTGCATGCAAACCAGGGTGTTTCAAAGTGACATTCCAAAAATTAACATCCAAGTTCAAGTTTAATTGCTTAAAGAAGCCAACTGATTGCACAAATCATCTTCTAGGGACTCTCAATAAAAAATAGACCACTTATTTTCCTGATACAGGAGCCTGCAAATATATATATTCATCCAAATGTATTTGGTTAAGTAGTGCCACTTACAGGGAATATCACCTAATTTGCTATACAAGATTGACCTTTTTGACAAAAATTTGTTAGCATGCATTTGGCACAAGTTTATAGTGTTAAGTGATTAGACAATCAATACAATTTGATGTGTGACATAATTAATGCATGTTTCACATTGCTGTGATGATTAGAATATAATCTGAACTGCGCTGAATCCTGCCTGGTTCTATTTAATGTACTTGGTAGGTTACAATATAACATACAGTGAGTGCCTCTGGAGTTCATCTGGAGTGCCTGTGTCAATAGTAACTGGGACAACTTACAGTAAGTGCTGTGGCTCCGGAAATAGTAAAATCAAATTAATTACTTTCAGAAGGGATATTCTAGCTATATTACAGCTTGATCAATAGCTAATTTGGAGAAATCTTAATTATATATTATATATATGCAAGTTGAGAAGATGGTAGATGCTTTGAAAATGTTGCCATATTCCTTGTGAATGATACTGAGGAAGGATGTATCAAGTGACTATAAATGCAAAAAGTTCATGCACTCTGACATGAGGGTTTACATGTGCAACATTCACTTGCAGGTTCAACAAATTTTATCCATAGCTCAATAAATTAGGTTTTGTGAATATGGAGATACTGTTTATTATGCACTGTGGACAACTCCATGTACATAAACTGAAAATAAGTTTATTCTAATCACAGGTAATTTTAAAATCTTGCAGCAATTCTTTTAGCTTTTAGAAGAAAGTGTGGTTTTATATATATAT